>WNWK01056659.1:0-2500 GCA_009830355.1 Cherax destructor
ACCCCTTAAAAATCTGCTTTTGATGTTGCCAACCGACATGTAATCATTAGTGAACTTCCCAGAATGGATGTTGGAGGATGGCTTCCCCCTTTTGGATTAAAGGCTACCTGTCCAACAGAAAGTCTTCTGTGTTGTTCGGGGATAAAGTATAACTAAAGACTTTGAATTGGGAAACCCCCCGGGGGTGTGCTCATTTCCCACTCTATTCAATATTCTAATTAATGCCTTACTTAATGCTATGCCTAAGCCCCATCATTATATGACCATTTTTGCTGATGATATAATGATTCACCCACCAGTTCTCCAACCCCCCAAAACATCCAATTGTACTAGCCTCGTGTCAGGACCTGGGGTTGATAATCTCTACTGATAAAACAAAGATACTCAATAGGCGTCCTCCTCGAAAAAGAGTGGCCATTTCCCCAGACCCAGTTGCATGATGGGTCTTTTCAAAATTGTAAACAGATACAGGTATCTGGTTTTGAGGTCCACTACTTGGACCTGTTGTAACGGGACTTTGTCGTCAATACAAAGAAAGGCTGAGCACTTAGAGTTGGCGGGTTTCACCCCGGTATGTGCTAATGTTAAAATTGTGAAAAGTATGTATCTTGCTTATTTAGTCATTGGTTGATTATGCTGCCCACTACTTGCTCTTTGTCTGACTGGAAGCTTGGGGGGGTGGAAAAACTGCAGAACAAGAAAGAGGATCTTTTTTAGGATCCCTCTTAAAATTTTAAATTGAGAAGAACTTGATATTCCAAGCATCAGAGATCGTTTCTGAAAAAAATACCCTAATTGGGGAAAAAATATGCTCAGGCTAGCCCATTAAAACCCTGCGAAGCCCCCCAAACTTTCCTCAGCACTGGTGAACATCCCCCCAGATGGATCAAAAAACGGGAAACCGACCTCCGCATGAATCAGATACATGATCTGTGGAAGTAAGGAACACCCATTTCTCCGCTCCATGGAATATTACCCATTCCAAACAATCCCCCCTTTCCCCCCCAAACTACTTTTAAATCCCCAAAAGTTTCCCCGGAAGCCAAACATGATGCCTTAAGCTGTATTGATAATTTAGCCAAACAGCCCCTCTCTAAAATTATTTCGTTGATGGTTCTTTACCAATCCACTGGTGCGCTGGTAGTGCTGCTGTTGTCATCAAGTGATGGCTCTCTTAAGTTGGACAAAAAACGGGCCTCACCCTCAGACACTAAAATGGCCCATGTATCTAAGGTTGACTCTCTAATTGTGATTCTCTGTCATCCATAAATTCTCTCAACTCATCAAGTATTTTGTAGCATGCTTGTGTCAAAGCCAGACACAGGTATGGTAGGATTTGGATAGGGGTCAATGCCTGTTTATTCCATCTAAATTGGTCTTCAGATGCATGATGAACATAAATTTAATTTTTATGCTTTCAAAGGGGTAGATTACAATCTTGGCTTTTCAGTTAGCAGTTTGAGAACAATAATACGAAAGAACTTCAACTAAATTTTTTATTGACTTAAGACTCAGGAGATTGACACCAGTCAGTCCATCTATCATCATTCTATCATGCAGGAGGAGCCACATGTCTATGGTGCAAACCGCTCCCGTCTGTCCCAACTACTGGACCACTACGACAAGGTCCTGGATTTAAAAAAAAAGAATGCAGATGTTATTCACAGATTTTAAAAAACCTTTGACAAGTGTGACCAGGTTTTAATACCCAAAAAAAGCTGATAAAAAAATAACAGGAAAAATTGGTAGATGGATCTATAATTTCCTAACATGTGAACACAAAAAGTATAGTCAACGAGTAAAGTCTGGGTGCATGAGCTCTGTTCCACAAGGCCAATACTTGCTCCATCCTATTTCTTTATCGACATTGCAGGGATATAAACAGTGCTGTGTTTCCTTTCAAACACCCGAATCTGTATGACAGTGTCACTTGAAGACCTCAAGACTCCAACCATAAACCAAATCTTTTAAAGGGGGGCCCGAAAACAATAGAGTTCAATGATGAGAAATTTCAATTACTCAGATACGGAAAACTGAAGAAATTAAAAACTCATGGGGGTAAAAAAAAATTCCCCCCCAATGGCGAAAACTAATGTCAAAGACCTGGGGTGATCATGAGGGATCTCACCTTCAAGGACCATAACACCCTAGCAATCGCATCTGCTAGAAAAATGACAGGATGGGTTGAGAACCTTAAAACCAGGGGTGCCAAGCCCATGTTTCACTTTTTCCAGGTTTGTTCTTCTAGGCTGGAATATTGCTGCCCCTAACTGCCTTTCAAGGCAAGTGAAATTGCTGACCTAGAAAAAGTGCAGAGAACCTTCACGGCACGCATAACCGATAAACCACCTCAATTACTGGGAACGGTTCCCAAACCTGTCTCCTAAACCAGGCGGGGGTGCATTATTATACACACGTGGAAAAACTTCTCTTTCTCCTTGGATCCTTCTACTTTTAAAAACCTCTCATATCTAACTTTTTCTCCCTTACACTCTCTTTA
>WNWK01056659.1:7500-10949 GCA_009830355.1 Cherax destructor
AAACTAAATTCTCATACTATAAATTACTTTAAAAAATGCTCAGTGTTATTTTCCTTAAGATAATCTCAATTTTTACAATGTAATATCATCATATTGTAATTTGAACAAATATATAACTAGAATAAACTCAATCAATTTCTCTAATATTATGTACATAGTCTATAAGTCATTAGATTAAGCTGCCCCTAATGCCATGGCATGCCAGTGGCTCTCCTTGCACTTCAGTTTATGATTGTAACTACAAATATCTATGTACAAATGCAATGAAATAAAATTTGTTTGTATATATGTATATGTCGTGCCGATTAGGTAAAACTTGCGATTTTGGCTTAAATAGCAACGCTCATTTTGCCATATAAGACAAGTGAAAATTTGTGTATGCAATAATTTCGTAAAAATCATTCTGAACCTAACGAAAAATATATATTTCATCGTGTTTGTTTATTAAATTACTGTAAACGTATCAAAAATATATTTAATTGGATTAGGCTAAATTAAATTGAGCTTGTTATAATAAGGTTAGGTAGGTTTTCTAAGATTCTTTTGGTGCAAAATTATAAATTTTTACATTAACATAAATGAAAAAAATATATCTTCAAACGTATAGAGAAAATTTTAGAAAGGACTTAATTTTAGATGAGTTCTTGCTAACTGACCAGTTTTACCTAATCGGCACGACATATATATTATGCATAACAATATAATAGAAGTTTCCATACAGTCATACAAACACACACATTTACATTAAAGTTTTCAATATTTTTCGCTTGTGTTCAGCATTGCTCTCCGCACTAGTGTCCAGCTATCAAACTGATCGGCAAGTTAGCCTAATATCTCTTCTCCACGATGGCTGTCATGGTGAAATCTTTCACCGTGGGGTTCTAATTTACAAATTATACTTTTTAGTGTAGAACTAAATTGAGATTTGAGTTCAGCACTACAAAATTAATTAGGAGCATATTTTTAAACGTGAACTGAAACCTGCTGTCTCGTTCACATGGCAATAAATTCATACTCAGTTGGGTGTCAGTCGATTGTTGAGTAATTGTGGTGAGTACCTAAAGATCCCAATGTGAATAAGTTATATTGCTTGAATTTCTTGGGTTATGATGGGTTATTAACCCACTGGGATTAATAAGCCGAATAAAAAAGACTAAGTTTATTAAATTTTAAGGTGTGAACGAATGCTCTCTCCTCACACACTGAGTATCCGTGGTTCAGTCCCCGGCACAGGTGGAAACGTTGGGCATGTTTCCTTGCACCTGCTGTCCCTGTTCATCTAGCAGTAGTAGGTACCTGGGTGTTAGTCGACTGGTGTTAGTCGTATACACAAATAACCCGCACATAGAAGAGAGGAGCCTACGACGACGTTTCGGTCCGACTTGGACCATTTACAAAGTTACACTAACAAAAAGGAGAGAAGCAGGGAGATATATAGGCCAGCAGACAGGAACGGAACAAGAGAGGTAGTAGGAAAGGAGGAAGAGAGATAGTGGTAGAGGTAGTAGTAGTAGTAGTGGAGTCAGTCAAATATTGAGAAAGAAAGGAGCACTGAAAGGGAGCTAGTGACCCACAAAGGGTAGGAGCGAGAACGCAGAGGGGGAATAAATAATAAAAGACAAATACCCAAGGCAGAAGAAGGAAAACTCAAAGGAGAAAGAGGAAACGGAAAAGAGAGAAGGGTAAAAAGAATCAGGTTAAGTCACGGTGTTCTGAAGCATTTTACAATGTAATGGGAAAGGAAGGCATCTGCAGAGACAAAGCCACGACTAAGATTCATACAAGGAAAGTTGTGTATAAGGGATGATTCAACCAGACGGCGAATGTGAAAGTTAGAAGGGTAGACAGTTGTAGCAGAAGACCAGTTCTATAGGATGACTGTGATCTCTGACATGACAGAAAAGAGCATTGTTGGTGTCGGCAAACCTAACACTACAAGGGCTTTCTATATAGTAGTATGTCACTGATGTCAGCTAGGCCTGTATACCTTGTACATGTACTTGTAGAAATAAAGATATTATTATTATTTACACCACTGTCATCTCATACAGTAATATTGTCACGCATACAACAATACTGTCACTGCATACAACAATACTGTCACTGCATACAACAATACTGTCACTGCATACAACAATACTGTCACTGCATACAACAATACTGTCACTGCATACAACAATACTGTCACTGCATACAACAATACTGTCACTGCATACAACAATACTGTCACTGCATACAACAATACTGTCACTGCATACAACAATACTGTCACTGCATACAACAATACTGTCCTGCATACAACAACACTGTCAACTCATACAGCAACACTGTTACCTCATACAACAACACTGTCACCTCATACAACAACACTGTCACCTCATAGAACAACAACACTGTCACCTAATACAACAACACTGTCACCTCATACAACAACACTGTCACCTCATACAACAACACTGTCACCTCATACAACAACACTGTCACCTCATACAACAACACTGTCACCTCATACAACAACACTGTCACCTCATACAACAACACTGTCACCTCATAAAACAACACTGTCACCTCATAAAACAACACTGTCACCTCATAAAACAACACTGTCACCTCATAAAACAACACTGTCACCTCATAAAACAACACTGTCACCTCATACGTTCTGATAATACTTTAACATGTAAAATATATATCACAAGCTAAATATATTTTTTTTATAAATAAACTAATATAATTGAACCAAAGTTTAGAAGCACCTTGAGTGTAAAATCTTATTAAAATCTTAACAAAGAGAGAAAATTAAAATAGTTTTGGTTAGGGGATTTCATCGCTTGTCTGGGCACGTGGTAATTCTTGCTCAGTGGAGCGCCGAAATTTAATTAAGTTGTCTTAAGTAAGATGTTGAAGAACCGAGTGATGCCTGCAACACTGCATTCACACATGCTGCAAGTTCTGCACTTTTAAACCTCTGCTGAGAAGAATCAAGGAAAAACTTAATTAACTATGCTCACACATACACATACTCACGTACACACACAAACGTACACAAACACTCTCACACACATTTTCCAGAGATGGGACACAACAACAAGGGGTCACAGTTGGAAGTTGGACTCAGATGAATCACACTGATGTTAGGAAGTATTTCTTCAGTCACAGAGTTGTCAGGAAGTGGAATAGTCTGGAAGTGATGTAGTGGAGGCAGGATCCATACATAGCTTTAAGAAGAAGTATGATAAAGCTCATGGAGCAGGAAGAGGACCTAGTAGCAGCCAGTGAAGAAGCGGGTCCAGGAGCTATGAATCGACCTCTGCAACTACAACTAGGTGAGTACACACACACACACATACTCATACTGTGGCTGTGTGCGACTCGAGCTGTGAATTGGCCCGTGCAACCACAAATAGGTGAGTACAAGCACACACACACACACACACACACACACACAC
>WNWK01056660.1:0-10949 GCA_009830355.1 Cherax destructor
GTAACCTGGGATGGCATTAGACCCCTGGAGTATCAGGTTTGGGGCTCAGTGAGTGTGATGATTGACATTTTGGGACTGTAGGGGATTGGAGTAGTGCTGTGGGTCATCATAATTTTTGCTCAAAGATCTAACATTGTAATTGAAATAGTTGGGTTATTGTTGGCCCTGAGTAATGCCCCTTTGTTGATCAGCTGTTTAGTTACAATTGCTTTTGGGAGTCATGTCCCCCGTGTCCAAAAAGAAACCCTTGGAAGAATTCTGTGAACAAAAAGGGCCCTAGAATCTGGAACTAAACCGGAAATGCAAAAAATGACCTTTCTGAAAATCAATTTGGGACTCTACTAAAAACCACCTACTCCCCCCAAAAACTAAATACTAAAAACTTTAAATTGTTTTTAATACTATGCTAAAAGGGGTTTTTTTTCCTATAAAATAATTTAAATTTTACTATTATATTACCACCCTAATCACCCTATACTAAATACTCAAACTTAAATTACTCTCAAAATCCCCTCAATTTTTTTCATTAAGATACAAAATTTCTCTTTTTTTTCCCATCCAAACTAAACACTTTTTTTTTAAATGTCAATCATCATTTGTAATGAAAAAATGTATGTACATTATCAGGAATTAATTTAAACGATTTTTAAACCCCTCACTCAATTACTCTAATATTATATTCAAAACCCTTAAGCCATTGGAATTGCTCCCCCAACCCCAAGGCATGCCAGAGGCCTTTGCACTTCAATTTATGATTGTAATGTAAACCTATGTACACGAGCAAAGAAAAAAAAATTTGTATTGTATATTATTTTATTGTATTAAATTCATTACCATCAGCACTATTCCAGGCTTTTTTTTTTAAAGATCGTCATGCAACTTCCTTTCCTTTAAAAAATTATTGACTGCCCGTACTATCTCCTGTAACTATTTCCCTTTTTAATCCCCAAACCCAACAAATTCCCCAACATCTTCCCAAAAATTTTTTTTCTCTTTTTTTTTTTTTTTGGGGCATATCTACCCTTTCCAAAAACCAGCTTCCTTGGGTTTTTTTTCTTCACCCTTTGGGAAATGATTTGAAAAAGGGGGTTTTCTGTAAACCTGGCAAAGGGTGGCCACATGCACACCACTATCATATTTTTCAATGATTTCTTTTTTTAATTTATCGTGTTTCTCACCTTTTTTTAAAAAGGGGTGGCACTGAAGCTTTCTTTGGGAGCATGGTGGCTTATTTAGTAGTTGCAAAAACCCAAAAAGAATGAAATATTATGAAATGATCTTATGAATGTTTGGGGGATGGTCACTTGCTGATAAACAATACCTGACCCTCAGGGGGGCTTTTTTGTGTGTCCGGATGGTGGAACCACTCCCCATTCCCCTTTACCACAACCGAATGAAAGGGAACTCCGAAAAGTGAAGACATATTTTCATGAAAAAGTTCCCGAAAGTCAATTTTACGAAACACGAGGCTCCGAAAATTGGAGGTCCACTGTACAAAACGGGACCCTCGCAATTTGGGAAAACTCCAAAACTCACCCCGTTATTTTAAGTTTATTATTGTAAGTGCTTTTAAAATGTATTTTTGGGGGGCCAAAAAGGACTAACAATTTACAAAATTTCCCTTTTGGGAATAAATTCTTTGGGAACAGCACTTGAACAGCATTCTGGGAAAGAAGAATGTTAATACGAGGGTCCACTGTATATATATATACAAAGTATATTCGTATATATATATATTTACAGTGGTACCCTATTCTGTCCCACCGGTTTTTTTCGTGTTAAGGTTTCCCGGGGCAATATTTTTCCTTTTAGGGTCTTTACTCATGGCGGCCCGTCCCAAGACCTATCCGCCTCCCCTGCACTTGCGCGCCTTGCCGCCCCCAGAATGCCAGTCTAGCGTTTTACTTTAGTTTAAAAATACCCAGTGAGCTCTTTTAAACATTCACAATAAAATTTGTTGTGTTTATTGGTTTGGGTTTTTGGGGGGGTTGTCACTGGAAAAAATCCCGGGGGCCAAAAAAAGCTTCCTAGTGGAACAGGGGTGCCCTGGAAGGCAGGGATGTAGCAGGGGTGCAAGGAGTGTAGCAGGAATGCGGGAGGGGGCAGGGATGCAAAGGGGTGTAAAGGAATCAGGGAGGTAGGAAAAGGGTGTAAAGTGTAGCAGGAATGCAGGGAGTGACAGGGATGCAAGGAGGAGCAGGGGAAAGCAGGGAGTGTAGCAGACAAGCAGGGGTGAGCAGACAAGGGGGGAGTGTAGCAGGCAAGCAGGGGGTTAACAGGCATGCATGGGTGGAGCAGGCATGCATGGGGGAGCAGGCATGCATGGAGGTAGAGGCATGCAGGGGTAGCAGGGCATGGGGGAGTGTAGCAGGCATGCGGGGAGTGGCAGGCATGCAGGGAGTGAGCAGGCAGGGGGGTCCCAGGTTTTGCGGGGGAAGTGTGCGGGCAGGCAGAGAGTGGGAAGGCATGCAGGGGGGGGCAGGGCATGTGGGGAGCGGGCACAAAAGGTTAGCAGGCAGAAGGGTAGCGGGGCATGAAGGAGTGAAAGCAGGCATGCAAGGAGTGTAGCAGGCATGAAAGGAAGGGGAACAGGATGCAGGAGGAAACAGTCAGAGGGAGGTTTTCCCCCCTTTCCAAACACAAAATTTCCCCTTCCCCCTTTCCAGATGCCAGCAACTTTTTTCAATAAAGGTAAGTAAATGTTTTTTTAAATGTTTAATTAAAAATTTATTATACTTTATATATTTTATAATTGTTTTGTGAATGAAAAAAGAAAGTTTTTTAAAAATTTAAATTTTTTTGTAAATATTTTGGATGTCTGAAATGGATTAATTGTTTTTAAATTATTTTTAGGGGAAAAAAGGGTTCGATTTTTCAAATTTTTCTTTTAAGGTCTAGCCCTGGGAAAAGGTTAAGATGGAAAAATCTGGGCAATTTTTTATATATATATGTACGTATACATATATACAGTGGACCCCAAAATTTGGTCCCCAAAATCTTCCCCTTTTTTGTAAGTTTATTTTTTTTAAAAGCTTTTTTAAGTATATTTTTGGGGGGGTAAAGGGCAATCTATTTTACATTATTTTTCCCAGGGGGTAAATTGTTTGAATGGCATTGGGGAAAAGCATTCTCAACGAAAAAATATCGTAACTTTTAGGGACCACTGTATATATATATATATATATATATATATATACATGTATATATATATATATATATATATATATATATATATATATATATATATATATATATATTAAAGGTTGCAAAGCAGTAAAATATTCAAAAAAACACTGTATTGACCAGTGGGTCGGTTAAAAAGCACTGCGTACCTTGTCATGGGGTTTGGGGTTCGAGTCCCCTGTCAGAGATCAGTGTTTATATATATATATATATATATATATAAAATTTTATAATTATATATATATATATATATATATATATATATATATATATATATTTTTCTTTCTTTCAACACGCCGGCCGCCTCCCACCGAGGCAGGGGGGCCCCAAAAGGAAAAAACAAAAGTTTCCCCTTTTTACATTTAAATTTTCAGGAGGGGGGTTACTACCCCCTTGCTCCCTTTTTTAGTCGTCTTTTACGACACGTGGAGGGAAGAATTCTGTTCCACTTCCCGTGGAGAATATATATATATATATATTATTATATATATATATATATATATATATATATATATACAGGGGGCCCCCCAAAAATGGCCAATCTTCCAGGAACTAGGCCAAAAATCGAACGGCCAATTTCTAAACCCTTTTTTCCCTATAAGAAATAATGAAAAACAAACAGTGGCCCCGCAAAGATCAAAATTCATTGAGAAGCCTGCTGGGGTGCCATTCCCAAAACAATTTTTTCCCTTTAAAAAATAATGTCATGTGGGTTAGTCTTTTTCAGCCCCCAAAAAATACACTTCCACAAGCATTTTCCCAATATTAAAAGTATTTACAAAGTACGTTTTCCCGGGGGTGATGTTAGGGGGGGTCCCAAAGGGCCTGCCCCAAAAATATTCACAAAAAAAAATTTTATAGAGAATTTTTATATTTTTAAATACACAAAACACATAATAAAAAAAAATTACAGTCCATTTTTGGGTTTTTCGGTGTCTCAGTTTTTGTTTTGGTTTCGGGCACTTTTTGGGAAATTTTTTCTTATTTTTAAAGTTGATTGTCTTGGTTTTTGTCGATGGTAAGGAACCTGTCCAGTGCCCAACCCACATAAAAGCCCGAAGCCCGCCCCACGCACATTTACAGGCAGTGTAGCATTGTTTATGGTTTTGGAAGTGAACATCATCCTGTGAGTTCATAAAAAACATTTTTTAAAAACCATTGTTTTTGGCCCTTGATTATTGTGTGTGACTACTAAAAAAGCAACCATTGGCCCGAAAGCTCTTAGTGCCAGTTCTTTGAAAGAAAAAAACCGTAGAACTAAAAGAAAGAAATAATAAAAAAAATATGATAGTGGCGAAAGTTTTGCCAAATCGCCGGGAATACAAAAGGCCCATCAACCATGGTTCCATTGTGGCGATGAAAAAGAAATCAGGGAAACCCAATGTTGGGGTGAAAATTTTTATCGAAACAGAGATGAAAAAATAAATTGAAAATACTTTGGAGAAATTGTTTTTGGGTGGGGAAAAACGAAAACTGCTAGGGGGTGATAGTGTTGTGCAGTCAATAATTTGTAAAAAAAGCAAGGCAGTTGCATGCCATCTTGTCAAGAAAATGCCTGGAACCATTGTTGATGTTGATGAATTTAAGGCCAGCAAAAAACCGGGTTAAAAACTTCAAGAAGCGAAGTGGAAACAGTGTTGTGGGCATGGTGGGGGTCCCAGTTCAGACAAACAGCTTAAAAAATTTGCGTGAATTAAAGAATATGTAGAGGCTGAAAATTTAAAACCCAACAAGTGTTTAATTGTGAAAAAGGCCTTTTTTGGGAAAAAAATGAAAGGGGGACCTACATCAGGGGGGAAAAGGTAAATGCCGGGACATAAAAAAAGAAAGACAGGCAAATTAAAAATTTTGGGTTGGGTAATGCAGTGGGGACAAAGTGAACCTTTACTGTGTATCACTCTGAAAACCCCAGAGTTTTCCCCAAGGGAAAACAGTTTTGCCAAGAGTAAATTGTGTGTGATGGGAAGGCAAATCAAAGGATTCACGGGGAAATTTAACTGGAAGGGTTTTAACGGTTTGGCCCGAGTAGGGAAGAATCCTCCGGGAAAAAGAAATTGGGACTCAAGTGCCTCCTGGAAAGGGGGAAAATCCCCTCTGCTCATCCCCCCAAAAACTTGGGGGGACCAATTTTTCCAAGGAATTCATTTTTTAGGGCAGTGAAGTTCTTGCCCCCTAACACCACTCCCCCATCCCCCCCATGGACCAGCGGGGTCTTGAAACTTCAAAAATTACCCCAAAAACAATGTTTCAAAGGTGCTTTGATGTGACCTCAAACACAAAATTGCCCCAAAGGGGTTCTGGAAGGATCACTTTATCTTCCAGGGGCTAGGCCTTTATAGATAAAGCTTGGCAGGGGGACTTCCAGACATGATCTCTGCTTGGAGAAATTTGTGGCCAGATTCTGTCCCAAAAGGGGTTTTGGGAAGGGGGTTTTGGGGGTGACCCTGAAGAGCCCATGGGGAAATTTTGGAAAGTATTGTGGCATTGGGGAATTACATAAGGGATGTGGGAAGGAAATGGAAGAGTTGGTAGAGGACCACAATGAAGGTCTACCACTGAAGAGCTGCAAACGAGCTGCAACACCTAAAAACCCCAACTCCCGGAAATTGCTTCAATGAAGGAGGAAAAAGAGAAAAAGGGCCCTTTTTCAAAAATTAAAGACATTTGAAAAGTGGAATGAGGTGGATTCATTTGGAGATGAAATCACCCTGACAAAGATGTTGCAATCTGTGTCGGCAACATGCACAATGACAATCTCTTGAAGGGACATTATGAGATGCCAGCCAAAGAGCTGTCTGGGCAGATATTTAGTACAGGTGTGCAGTGACCTCGCTGGTCCCCGGGGGCATGTAAATCTATCTTTAAGGCCCCCAATTTTTTTTTTTTCCCGGGTGTCTGGAACGGGTTAACCCTTTGGGGGTTGACAGGCCTTCTCCCAAACTCGTTCAAAAATTTTTGGAAAAAAAAAAAATTTTTATGAAATGATAGAGAATCTTTTTTCCCATCATAATGACACCAAAAGTATGAAATTTTATGGAAAACCCGGGAAATTTTGCTCCAATTTTTCGGGCTTGACAATATTTACGATCCAATTTTCCCCCCCGGCCCTATTTTTTTGGGCCCCTTCCAATGTTCCAATCTACTAAAAAGATAGCTATTTCCCGGGAGAACTTATTTCGTCTAACGATTTAGTACAAGAAACCGCCCATTTACCAATTTCAGCTACCCAAAAATGGCCCAAAAAAGGCAAGGGAAAAATTTTACACAAATTTCAACGATGCCAATTTTAAAATGGGGTCCAGAATAAACAAGGCAGACATTCCTGGCACTAAAATAACATCTTCTCTGTTCTTATCCGTCTCCAGGCCCTCTTACATTACTTTTTTTTTTCCATTTTAATTTTTTTTCTCACAAAAAAAAGAAATTTTCGTTTTGTATACAACTGCATCATTTGAAAAATTGGATAAAAATAAAGAAACTTTGGGAAGAATATTAGACTCACCAGTTGATGTTTTGGGTGCATGTTGTGTTTGTTTTTTTGAACATCGGTTTAACATTTTGGGTTTCTTTTCGCCAGTTTCAAGGATACTTGTCATCATGAAACCAGTCAAAATTATCTCTATTTCTGTAATATATATCTATTCTATAAAATGAGACTAAGAAAACGAGAAAACAACATAAATACCATACAAAAATAGGGCTGCAAAATTGCTGTTTTTAAACCCAAAAAAACCCCAAATTTTTTTTTCCCCCATGACTTGGGATGCAGGGAATTTTTTTTTACTGCGCACAATGACCGCACAGACCCATTCTATCACATCTAGGCCCAAAAGTCTGTTTTGTTTGATTTATTTAAATTTGGCGTTTCAATCGTCAATAACCACAGTGCGAAAAAGCATTTTGTACGACCAAAACCCCCAAAAGGGGTTAAAGACTCAACTCAAAACCACCTACTCAAAAAAAACCCTAAATACTAATCTTACTTTTAAACTATTTTGGGAAAAATGCCATTATTATTTTCCCTAAAAATAATTTAAATTTTTAATATTGTTCCCATTAATTTACCCCTAAAAACTAAATCAGTGGTACCTCGAAATTTCCCGATTTTTTGGGGAGAATGCTTTAAATGCCATTCCCAAAAAGAATTTATCCCCATGGGGAATAATGTAAAATAGACTAGCCCTTTTACCCCCCAAAAAATATACTTCCAAAAGCTTTTAAAAAAATAAACTTACAAAAAGGGGCGTTTTTGGGGGACCATTCCCTCGGGGTACCACTGTACTCATATTAAAAATTAATGTAAAAAATGCTCAATGTTATTTTCCTTAAGATAATCTCAATTTCATATTACCATTCGAGAACAAAAACACCTGTTCCCAAATCTAATATCATCATATAAAAATTTTAACAGATAATATCATCATATTGTAATTTGAAAACAATTTTTAACTAGAATAAATTTCAATAAATTTCTCTAATATTAAGTAGTACATAGTCTTTAATTTACTAGGGGTTTTAAAGGTTTCATTTGATTATAATAATAATTTTAACTTACTAAAATTAAAGGGCTGCCCCTAATGCCATGGCATGTCAGTGGCTCTCCCACTCATTTTAAATTTTTGAACTACCAATACCTATGTAATCTGCAATGAAATAAAATTTATTTTACTTTACTTTACATAGTAAGAAATTTTTTTGTCATCCCCCTGACAGCGGGAAACATTAATTGTATTTCCATTTTTTCCCAGGGGAAATATTGATTCGATTTTCAAACATTTCCGGGGTTAAGAAAAAGCTCCTGGGAAAAGATATGTTTAATTTGAGGGTCCACTTTTATTTATATACAGTGGACCCCCTTTTTAAAAAATTTTTTTTTTTGAATGCTGCTCGGCCCTTTTACCAAAAAAATTTACTTCATTAAAAAAATTTCACGGAGGGTTTGTTACAGACCTTTACACTTGTAAAAAACACTTACGAAAAATTTCTTCACAAAAAGTTCAAGTTTTTGGGTGACCAAAAAGAGGGACCACTGTTTTTATAGCACTGTTTTATATACAGTGGACCCCGGTTTACGTAATGCCCAAACTCAAAATTATGTAAGTTTATTTTTGTAAAATGCTTTTGTAATTTATTTTGGGGGTCTAAAAAGGGCTAATCTAAATTTTCATTATTCCTTATGGGAAAAAATTGTTTGGGAACAGCACTTGAACAGCATTCTGGGAAAAAATTAATATGTAAACCCCCGGGGCCACTGTATATATATATATATATATTTATTAAAAATGGTATACAATGGTAAAAAAACTTTGGGTTTTTCAATATAGTATTGGTATAAAAAAAAACGTGATGGGAAGTCCAGAAATTAAAAAAACCCCCATTAATTTTTTTTCATGAAATGCAGAGCTGGCCAAGAGTGCTGACCAAGACATGGGAGCACATGGGTGGGAATAATAATAATAATTTAAAAAAAAAATGACATTCTGGGGGTGTGAATGGGCCAACACTCCCCCTGACAAATCTTCCTATAACTTGAGGTCCAAACATTGGGGGACCCGGGTTTTGGGCGGTTCCTTTGTTTCCCTGGAAATCCCCCCACCAGACACTGTCCTTTTGGAGGGGTTTCCATCAGGCCAGACTTCCCCATACCCAAGCCCTTTTCCCAAAATGGGAGAGCAAACTTTCGGGGGTGCCATGTCACCCGTTCTTTAGAAAAATTGTGGCACACGGGGTTGTATCGGGAAAACAAAGATAAAAAGAAATTATTCACATATAAGTTCAATCTGGCTTTTTGAAGTTCATCATGTTTCCCCAAACATCTGAAGGAAAAAAGATGATATTTGTATTAAAAGAACAAAAAATATTTATATTAAAAAAGCAGATAATGTCTATTGAAAGAGCAGAGAATTTTGTTAAAAGAACATATAATATATATATTAAAATAGCAGAAAATATCTGTAATTTAAAGGGGAAAATTTAAGAAAAAAACTTTATCACTGTATACACACACAACCCCCAAAATATAAAAAGGGGAGGAGCTTACGACGACGTTTTTGGTCCGACTTGGACCATTTTTCAAAATACACTAACACGGGGACAGGTGGAAGGGGTATTTATAGGGAGGCAGACAGGGGGGGGCCCAAAAAAGTGGTGGGGGGTAATGGAGGTAGTAGTGGGGGAGGGGAAATGGGAAATAGTAGTGGGTCAGTCATAAACTTTGGGAAAAGGGGCACTGCAAAAAAACGCCTGGGGAAAACAAGAACACGGGGGAAAAAGAGGACAAATAAAAGGGAAAAGAAAAAAAAGGAACCCCGAGGAGAAAAAGGGAAAGAGGGGAAAGGGGAGAAAAAAAGGGAAGGTCAGGTTAAGTTCGGGGGTTCTGAAGTTTGGAGCATTTAAAAAGTAATGGGGAAAGGAAAACATCTACAGAGACAAAGCCAGGGGAAGATTTCAGGGGAAAGTTATGTATAAGGGGGGATTCAACCAGACAGCACTGTGAAAGTTGGATGTAGGGTAGACAGTTTTAACCCGAAGACCCAAACAATAGGATGACTGTGATCTCGACATGACAGAAAAAAGCATTATTAGTGTCGGCAAAGCCCCAACACTATTTTTGGTTTCCCAAGTCTGTCAAAAAAGAGATCGGGAGTTTTTCAAATACTGAAGAGGACAGGAGCAAAAAATAGATAAAAAAACCAAAAATCTATAGAGGGAGGGGGGGGTATGAACTAGATTAGTGCAAGAGTGTTAGTCTGGAAAGGAAGTTTGATGTCTAAGGAACGGAAGAGTTGTTGAGATTAAAAGACCCGAGATGTAGGGGAAAGGGAGAGGACAAAAGAGTTCCCAGGGGTAGAGGGTTTAGGGAGAAGAAAATCCGTTTCATGAGAGAAGGCAGAGTTTTGAAATGGGAAGGGAGCAAACGGGGGAAAAGAATTATGAAAAAAATTTCTGCATCAAAGGAAATGAGGGTCACAAATGCGGAGAGCACGGAGAAAAGGGGGATAAGGAAAACTTTTTTGACAGAGGGAAAAAAAGAATAAAAAAGTAGTGAATGTACATGCCATTGCAAGGTTTGCACACGGAAAAAAGGGAAAACCTTTCCTAGTTTATGACTGACTTCAACCCCAAACTAATACTACCTTTCCCTTCCCCCCCCCATTTTTGGCCCCCCCCTGTCCCCTGGCCTTCACCCTTCCCGCCCGTTTAAATGTGACTTTTTAAATGGTTCCAAATGGGACCCCGGGGGGGAAAAACCCCCTCCTTTTAATTGGGGGTTTTGTGTGAAGTTCCCTCACGGAGGCCTTTTGTTTTTTCCCAGTTCCCCGTTTTTAAAAACTTGGAAAAAAAACCCTGAAATTTCCCTTTCAAAATATATGGAAATACAACTAAAATTTCTCATATATATATATATTATATATATATATATGTATATATTAAAATATGTATATATATATATATGTATATATATATATATATTATATAAAATATATATATGTTTTATATATATATGTATATGGGAAAAATTAGTTTATTTCCAAAATTTTTAAGGTTTTTTAAATTTTTAAAATTTTCAAATTTAAAAAACAATGATAAAAAAAAAAAAAGGGCCAAAAGGAAAAGGCTCACACCCAACCCCCCTTTCCCCGATGACGTTTGTCCGGGAAGGGCCAACCAAAATCACACTCCGAAGGCAGGTGGAAGGGGAAACAGGCAGGCAGGGAGGGCACCCAAAGGGAGGGTAAAAGGAGGTAGTAGTGATAGTGGTAGTG
>WNWK01056661.1:0-10949 GCA_009830355.1 Cherax destructor
GTCTTTCTACATTTACGAGAACGTGAAAAACGTATCAACTCAAATATATTTGCACCACATTTAAAAATAGACATTTGCTCTGCCTGTGGTCTCAATAAAAAAACCCCTTTGATGCATTTTTTTAAAGACACGCATCAACATTTCACGGGAAGGAACCCGAGCCCTAGCCTGCCCGAAGTCACTTCTTCCTGAATGACGGTTCTTGCAACTGATTTGGCTTCAACAACTGCTTTAGTTCCTGCACCTGATCAGCTGCAGAACTTTGCCTGTTCAAACTGCAACTTCTAAATTTTGACCTATTTCCCCTGAAGCTGACCTAGTTCATAACCTTGTTAGGTCATGTTGTTCGATCAGATCATCTTTGTATAAACAGTGTATTCTTTGCCCAGCACGAAAAACCCCCGGGTCCCCTGGGATCGTCGGCTACCATACGTCCTCAGGGCCGCACCATACTGCCTGCACCACTGAACGCCTAAAAAAGTCCCCTCATTTTGTCCAGTAATTTTCTTAGGTGGTACCTACCTAATTTTTCAATGTTCCCCCGGAAAATTTCAAACATTTATAGTCTATGAAATTTTTTTTGTTTATAAACAATTTTAGGAAAGTTAATTTATAAATCTATAAAACACATATTTACCCAATGGAAATAAAAAAAAGGCTGTTATCGTCTGGAAGGGTGGAAAGAGTAATCGGAAACATTGACACAACAAATTTTTTATCACCCCAAAAAGTGTTTTTATGACAGAATCGTGTATACATATATATATATATATATATATATATATATATATATATATATATATATATATATATATATATATATATATATATATATATCTTTCCCCCAACATCAAAACCTATGCAAAACCTTCAAAAAAAGGGGATGGCCCCATCCTGAAAGATGCCCAACTCTTGGGCTTAACATCACACGGGGCCCCGTCCTCTTGATGCACATCCTCTGAGGACTTCCCCCAAAACGTTCCCATTTCGGCAAGGGGGAAACGCCTCACCCAAGACCCTCCGTACTGCAGGGCCTGCGCCTTCTGCCCCAATTCCCCCGGAAATACGTGTATTTCGGGATCGAACCGAAATATTCACTGGAAACTGTTCAAAAACCCAAAAGGGTTGGATGCAAGACACAGTGAAGTCAACGACATCATAAAGAAAACCCTTGCTACAGCTGGATGCCCCCGAGAAAAACTCTGATAAACGGCAAACAATAAAAACCCAGCAAACCCCCCCGACGGGTCACCATCTATCCTTGGAAGAATGGCAAGCTCTTAGCATGGGACTACACCTGTGTATCGACACTTGCTGACACCTACATCCATCACAGTAACGGGCGACAGGGAGGAGCTGCTGACTACAGGAAGGAGTACAAGATTGGAAAGTACAGGGACATAAGTCAACAGAATCAATTTGTCCCAGTAGGATCAGGCCTGGGGATCATGGGAAAATGCAACCGTTTCCTTAAAGAACTGGGTTCCAGACTCATCAGAGACCACCAGGGACCCAAGGGCAGCCAGTTTCATGTTCCAGCGCCTCAGCGTGGCCATCAGAGGAAATGCATGCTGCATACTGGGCTCCCATCCGGCTTCGGAGGGCTGGAGGAGATTCATAATCTTTGATATATTGTACCAATGTATTCATGTTCATGTTTGTGTTTTCTGTCAATGTATTCTGTCTATTAATAAAGCACTCATATAATATATATAGGGAGTGGTAGGAAGAAAATATTCAAACAGCTCCGGGAGAACCTCGAGTTTTCCTGAGGTACGTTATTTTCTTCTCTGAGGATGAGGGTCCCAGTAAAGTTCTAAAAGGTGGTACCTCCATATATATATATATATATATATATATATATATATAAAAGGAAAAAAGCAAAGGGCATTTGGTTACGGGTTTATGACCATAAAGGTATATGAAACCATCAAACAGTGCCATTGGGGAACATTCCCATACTTATGATCGACAATAGTTCATAGATTTAGCTCGTAGTCAATCCGGCACAATGGAAACGCTGCCACATCTCTCAAATCTGGTACTGGAGGAAATTAAGTTTCATTCAATTATATGGCTAGGTATATCCCAGGTCGTCCTGTCAATTTTATTTTGTCGCATTTGAAATCATTTTAGTCTTTTGATTCTTAATGCTCTTAACATCATGCTGTAACTCAGTCGTGTTCTCTAATACCCTTCTAAGTATATATTCTGTGTCATTATACAGTTGAATCTTTAGATTCGATTGGGCCATTGTTCATTTATTGATATCTTAGAGTTATTATAATTTAACATATTTTATTTTCATTAATTGTGCTAATCTTTGTTAATGTATTTTATGCTGTATCGTATATTTCATTTTTAGATGACAGATTCTGAAGATGCAACGAGTGTGTCGCGGAACGTCAATCACAATAAAGAATGTTTGTTTTAAAGGTTTATTGATCTTCATCCTACGCCTGCGTTTTACGAGCAATAAATCTGTTGCTGCTATGTATGCATGTATTTATATATATGTCGTGCCGATTAGGTAAAACTTGCGATTTTGGCTTAAATAGCAACGCTCATTTTGCCATATAAGACAAGTGAAAATTTGTGTATGCAATAATTTCGCCAAAATCATTCTGAACATAAAGAAAAAATATATTTCATTGTGTTTGTTTATTATTAAATTAATGTTAACGTATCTAAAATATATTTAGTTGGGTTAGGCTAAATTAAATTGCCTTTTGTAATAAGGTTAGGTAGGTTTTCAAAGTTTCTCCTGGTACAAAATTATAAATTTTACATTAACATAAATAAAATATATATCTTTAAACGTATAAGAAAATTTTAGAAAGGCTTAATTTTAAATGAGTTCTTGCTAATTGACCAGTTTACCTAATCCCTTTGACAATATATATATATATATATATATATATATATATATATATATATATATATATATATATATATATATATATATATATATATAATAATAATAATAAACCTTTCAATGTCAATGTAGTACAGTGATTTCTTCTATTTTTATTATATCTGTATGTGACACAGTTATTTATCTGTCTGTAATATTACAGGCTAAGCGATCATAAACAAGGCAAAATATCTGAAGGAACGTGGCAATCAGCATATATAAACAGCCAAGAAGGTGCACAGCCGAATGCAAAAAATTCCACACTGCAATCTGCTTACAAATTTGTTGGTACAATTAACATGTCGTCGTAAATTGTAAGTAGTTTCGACACCACCAGCCAAAGAGTGCAATCAAATACGGAACTCTCTTTGTGAAACCTTTGGCTGAGTTTGGAAATAGTGAAAGCTCGGTATCTGTATCTTTGGAAAATGAGAGAAAGTTTGACATCTTCATTGATTTCGTAACATCAGAAATATAACAGTACTGTGTGTGTGTGTGTATGTGTGTATGTAATTACCTATTTGTAATTACAAACCTGTAATTACAGTAACAGCTATTCTTGAGGTGTCTTGTGTTCAGTATACTGTCCACTGGTTGTAGCTCATTCCACCTCCTATTTTAAATCATTCCATTAATCAACCACTCTGCAGAGAAAAACATTCGGCACCACTTTTTCTCATTTACAACTCTTCGTGTTATTCTTGTTGCAGGTACTAAGAAATCGTCCTTGTCTATTCTTTTATCTCCTTTACTGTCTTTATATGTGGTTATCATGCCTCTCCTTATCAGCGTAGTTATCTTCAGTGTTTTCGTCTTAACTGTACGTTTTAACTCTGGTAGCCATTTTCTAGTTCCTGGCATAATAACCTAATAGATTAGAAATACTTGACTTTCCAAACTAAAAACTGGATTGGTTTCTGTTTAGTTGAATTTTGTTCTGTATTTAATCAACTTTTCTGTAATCGCTCTTTTTCAATAATTTTTATAACACTCGTCAACTAAACAGGCCTATAGTTTGAATTGTCTTCAATGTCAGTTTTGTAACTATTGACACAGTATGTACCTTCTTCCATTTGTCAGCCACTTTTCGTTCTTGTTATGACATCTATAAAAATAATTTAAGTGAATAGTATAATTCGTCGGCACATTCTTTTCAGACTCATGGTGCTATCCCGTCTGGTTCTATTTTTCTTGCTAGGATTCAATAGTAATTTCTTAACTTGAATTACTTCAATATCTTTCATTTCAGCTCTTCTTTCTGTTTGCGATTATAATATATCGTCATGTGAACACACTCTGGAACCTATATAATACCTAGCGCATTTTACCGTCCGTTATTCTTTGTTTTCTTACTTTATACAAATTTAATAAAATATTTGGTTCTTCCTTGCTCATGTCTGGTTTTTTTTTTCCTTTCAAAGCATCTTCCCTTTTTTCTCATTTGTATGTTCGTTTTTGGCATGTTTGAATCCTGATAAGTTTCTTTATTGGTCCACTTCATGTACTGATTCCAAAGTTTTTTTTTTTTCATTGCTCCATCACCTTTCATTAAACTATTCTTTATTGCTTCGCCTTTTATTTATTTTTGGAATGAACTTTTTAATTTCCATTTGCGTATATGTTAAAGAACTGTACAAATGTATCTATTTCTTGTAATATTTTATTCCTTTTTGTTTCTCTTAAATACCGTTTTAAAGTATTTTTTTCCCTAGTAATCTGGTTCCTGGTTCCTCGCTGCGTGGTTTTTCGCCTCCTTACTCATATTTAACATCATATGTTTTTTTTCACTAGAACATAATCACTCTTCTCAGGTGGACTTGGATCATTTATGCTGAACATTTCTTCCTCAGTTCTAATATATACCAGGGCTGATACTGACCTTTTTCAACCTTGATATTTTATTCTTATGCTGATTCATAAATTATTTTTTGTTACATTAAGGAATTTCATTGACCATTTATTTACAGCTTCAGCTTTATAGGCTACCTAATTTATTTATTTATAGTTAAAATCTCCAGTTACTATAACTTAGTTATTTACGCGTTCGTTAAAATTCAGTCATTAGTTCACTTAATATTGTAAGTAATCCACTTTTCTTACAGACTAATTCTTTATCACAAGTATCATTAAACTGTGATTAATAAGTATGTTTATTTAGGTTCAGATACACATCAATACAATTTTTATATATAGTAACATATGTGTAAATTACCTAAGATAACGCAAAAAAAGTCGAAGTGACTTATTTCCATTAAGGTTCTTGTAATATTTCATTATTTAAAGCCTCATACCTTAATCACTACAATTTCAACATTTTATTTTCGATTTTTTGTAACTTGAACTGTTGCTTTTATCAATATTGATAATCCTCCTCCTTTATTCGTTACTTTGTCTCTTAGTACTCAGTAGTGTCCGTCGAATGCAACCTCGGTTAAAATATATTTATCCAGCTTACCTTTAATTAGATTATATCAGGTATATTTTGGTTTAGTATAATGCCTTATAGTTCTAGTGGTTTTTTGAGATTACTCCATCTATGATCACATATCCTTACAAATGTGTTTATCTCACTATTTCCCCTTTCTTCATTCGTTTTACTTTGATTACAATATCCCCTGTGCTTGTTTCTTGGTGAGTCCATTTGGAAGGTCGCTGCTCCTTTTTTTTTTACACTATAAAAAATATTTAATTTCTTCCTCATTTTTATCTTCCTTTAACCTCTTAGCAGTATCAATAAAACTTTTGTTTTTAATCTCTCCTTATCCTCCTCTGAAAGGTTTTGTCAAAATTGCATATCCTTATGACATTCCAGTTTCTTTGTTCTTAGCTTTCTCTCAACATTTATCCCTTATGCTTAACATGTGTAAATGTTTTTTGCCCTCAGAACCCTGTTTCGTTTCTCATACTATCCAATTTACTTATGTTTCATTATGTGCTCTTGAGTCCTGAAATCCACTATTCATTTATCATCTCATTTTCGTATTTTTTGTTATTTCTGTTCTTCATTATATTTCTTTATGGTATAGCCCAAAACAATAACAGTTCGTTTGTCTCCAGTTACCCTCAATAACTTAGAATTATATACAGTCTCTTATTTTCTAGACTAATATTAGTTCTAACAATAAATACCTCTTGTTTTTGAATTTTAGGTTCATACTCTCCCAGCCCTGTCCTCTCCTCAAAGTTTTTATTAATAAAGATATTCTAAACTAGCTGCTTCTCTTCTTCTACTTTTATCTTTTTGCTTTGTTATTTCTTTATAGCTGTCTTCTATTATTTTTGTTTTATACTCATCCAGGGCTTTTTCTCCTCCTCTTTAGATTTTTGCTTATTCCTAATCCATCTTCTCTCTTTTTTTTCATTAGCGTGTTCTTTTAGCGCTTTCTGCAATTTTATTTAAACCTTCAGTACTTCTATTTCATTATTTAATTTATGTCATTTCTTCTACCTCACTTGATTACGTTCACATTTATTCGTTTTGTCAATCCATCCACTTGTTTTCTTATCTGCTGGTGTAAAAGCATAGCTGTTATGATCTCGTGGCCCTCAGTCACAGTGTGTGTATTTGTAAGGAAAGGCAGATGTAAGGAAAGGAGGGAGCATAGACTTGTAATGTGCAAGGAAGTGAAATAGATATATATATATATATATATATATAAGTATGAGACAGACAGGCGAGCTTAGAGAAGAGGCGGGGTCAACTATGAACATAGCACAACTCAGCTCACCTGACAAGGCAGCTCACGATCCCACCATAATCAAGGCTCGAGTCCTCTCCTCTCCTCTATTTTAATCAAGCAAATGACCACTAAACAGCACATGGCTCCAGATAGTTTCAGCTATTGTGGAGGAGGGAGGAGGAGGCCATCCCACCAGCAAAGCCCCACCAGCACCACCGCCAACACACCTCCACCTACACCAACATACAACAGACACACCCCTTTCCCCACTAACACACCCAGCCAGCACACCCCAAGCAACACTCCTCAAACCAACACTCCCAATCAACACCCCCACCAACACACCTCCACCAACACTCCACCAACACCACGCCAACACCTCTTCCAACACCTCCACCAGCACACCCCAGCCAACACACCCCAAACCAACACTCCTCAAACCAACACTCCTCAAACCAACACTCCTCAAACCAACACTCCTCAAACCAACACTCCCCAATCAACACACCCTCTTCTCTATCGGACCAACACACCTGAGAGTCAAAAAGACCCAGACCTCCTGCCGTAACTCATAGTCCTTGGCCACTTTTAGCAGACAAGTATTCTGACCCATTGATATCTGGCATAATTGAAATTTCGCGGAAAGTCGTAAAATAGTAGATTTAAAGGCCCCCTCCCACCACCACTGCCCCTTTACAAAAACATGCTCAATTCATCTGGACAAAACTACAACAGTTTCTCCGCCTGGCAAATTTCAATTTTGGACAAAAGCTGTTGGATGATAAACCAGTTTTTGTCTCAGGCAGCGTTCCACTGCCTCTCTGTAGCAGCGTTAAAATGCCTCTCTCTAGCAGCGTTCCACTGCCTTTCTGTAGCAGCGTTAAAATGCCTCTCTCTAGCAGCGTTCCACTGCCTCACTGAAGCAGCGTTTCACTGCCTCACTGAAGCAGCGTTCCACTGCCTCTGTAGCAGCGTTCCACTGCCTCTCTGTAGCAGCGTTAAAATGCCTCTCTCTAGCAGCGTTCCACTGCCTTTCTGTAGCAGCGTTAAAAGGCCTCTCTCTAGCAGCGTTCCACTGCCTCACTGAAGCAGCGTTTCACTGCCTCACTGAAGCAGCGTTCCACTGCCTCTGTAGCAGCGTTCCACTGCCTCTCTGTAGCAGCGTTCCACTGCCTCTCTCTAGCAGCGTTCCACTGCCTCTCTCTAGCAGCGTTCCACTGCCTCTCTCTAGCAGCGTTCCACTGCTTTTCTCTAGCAGCTTTCCACTGCCTCTCTCTAGCACCGCTCCACTGCCTCTCTCTCTAGCAGCGTTCCACTGCCTCACTGTAGCAGCGTTCCACTGCCTCTCTCTAGCAGCGTTCCACTGCTTCTCTCTAGCAGCGTTCCACTGCCTCTCTCTAGCAGCGTTCCACTGCCTCACTGTAAAGCGTTCACTGCCTCTCTAGCAGCGTTCCACTGCCTCTAGCAGCGTTCCACTGCCACTCTCAGCAGCGTTCCACTGCCTCACTGTAAGCGTTCACTGCCTCTCTAGCAGCGTTCCCTGCCACTCTCTAGCAGCGTTCCACTGCCTCACTGTAAGCGTTCACTGCCTCTCTAGCAGCGTTCACATTTGACCATTTCCGTGATGTCATGTGATGACTATGCATTATGTTATAATGTAGGTGATATACAATGATGTATGTGATGTATTATAATGTATTCGTTGTATTATGGTGTGGTGATGTACAGGTGTATTGTGGTGTAGGTTTTGTGTGATAGGTTATGATGTAGGTGATGTATTATGATAATATAGGTCATGTATTATGATGCATTATGATGTATTGTGATGCATTATAATGTAGTGATGAATTATGATGTAGGTGATGTATTATGATAGTGGCATATGATGTATGCATTGTATTATGATGTAGGGATGTATTATGATGTATGTGATGTATTATGGTGTAGGTGATGTAATATGATGTAGGTGATGTATTAGGGTGTAGGTGATGTATTATGGTGAAGGTGATGTATTATGATGTAGGTGATGTATTATGGTGTAGGGTGGTGTATTATGGTGTAGGTGATGTATTATGATGTAGGTGATGTATTATGGTGTAGGTGATGTATTATGATGGGTGATGCATTATTGGGTATGCATTATGGTGAAAAGGTGATGTCTTATGATCATTGTGATGTATTATGATTCAGGTGATGTATTATGTAATAGTGATTTATTATGAAAAAAGGTGATGTATTATAATGCATTGTGACTTTTTAAATATAGGTGATGTTTTGATGGGTGATTTTTGATGGATTGTGATGTAGGTGATGTATTATGATGCATAGTGATGTATTATGATGAGTGATGTATTATGATGCAGGTGATGTATTATGATGCATTGTGACTTATTGTAATGTTTATGATACAGGTGATGTATTATGATGTATTGTGATGTTTTATGATGTTGCATTGGATGTATTATGATGGGGGTGATGTATTATGATGTAGATAATGTATTATGATGTAGGTGATTTTATTGTTGGGAAGGGTCTTTAAGAAGGGTAAATTGAAATCACTAGACAGTAAACTGGTATAGTGAAATGGAAAAGACCCAGCCTGCGTTTGTCGTGTCTGTCGGGGGTCGTGTATTTTTTCCCCCTCTGGGCGTCAGCGGGTTTGAACTCTGCGCCCGACTTTTGACTGGGAACCCGGGTAACGTATGTTCAATTATGTGACATTATGATGTAGGTGATGTTTTATGATGTAGGTGATGTTTAGGGTGTGGTGATGTATTATGATGCATAATATTTTTTGATGCATTGTGATGTTTTATGATGCAGGTGATGTATTTATATAGGTGATGTATTATATATGGGATGTATTATGATGTAGGTATTTTACATTTGCGATGTATTATGGTTCATTTGATATATTATGATGCAATTGATGTATTATAATGCATATTTTATTATGATGAAGTATTGTGATGTATTATGATGCAGGTGATGTTTTTGACGCATTGTGATGTATTATAATAAAAAATAAATTTTATGATAGGGTGTTTTATGATGCATTATGATGTGGTGATGTATTATGATGAATGATGTATTATGATTCATTGTGATGTATTATAATGATAGTGATGTATCATGATGCATTGTGATGTTTTGATGCATTGTGATGTATTATGATGCAGGTGATGGACACATGCATCATAATACGTCAGTGATGGCCGCGCCTATATCACCTGCTTTTTCTCAACAAACACACAGCCTCAGTTGTCACCTCCCCCCCTTAAAAGGACAATAACATGAATTTTTTTTGCTCAAGAAATTTCCTTAAAAAAAAAGTCACAAACTTCAGAGTATAACCCCGGAGACCTTTGTGATGGGGAGGGGGGGGGTTCCTTTATGCGGTGAAGGGCCCTTTAAAACAAAGGGGTGGGCTGCTGTTGCGCTCTCTCTCTCTCTCTCTCTCTCTCTCTCTCTCTCTCTCTCTCTCTCTCTCTCTTTTTTATAAACAAAACAGAACATAAAAATTTTTTGTGGTGAAAATATGTTTGTTTTAAAAAAACGTTAAGACTGACGTTGCGCTGCAGCAATAGACGGCTTTTACCCCGGTCATGATTTACCGCACGAATACGTACACACACACACACACACAAAAACTATAAACAACAGGCCAAGTGTCGAAAAAAAGTCCTTTGACAACTGGTAACACACACACATACGCACACATACACATATGCACACACAGACACCCCAACCCAAACACACACACACACACACACACACACACACCAACATGAAAAAGGAAAAACCAGAGAGGGAGGACAGAGCAAGACTGGACCTGTATTCACCCTGAGTAGCGCAGATATTGAGGACATCAAATGAAAGCCACCTTGGGCCAGTGATCATATGGTTCTAAGTTCGCACATAGTAGAGTTACAAGGGAGAGGGAAGGGAAGGGCTGCACAAATGAAGCCAAACTACAAAAGGTGACTACGTGGGCATAAAAAAACTTCCTGCAGGGTTCAGTGGGAAGAGAGCTGGCAGGGAAAACGGTAAACGAGATGATGGAAATATGACAACAATTTTTAGGAATGAGGGAGGTTTATGGGTAACAGGAAAACGAAAAACCAGGAGGCCCATGGTTCACCCAAAGGGGCAGGAAGAAAACCAAGTGTGCCAGGGAATGGAAGATATAGGGCAAAGGACCCAGGAGAATAAAGAGCGTCGTAGTAGGCCAGAAATGAATATGCACAGGAAGGGGAACCCAAAGACAATCTGACATGCAGCAAAACAAAAAATGACCCAAACTGTTGTACAGCCAC
Organism: Cherax destructor; assembly: GCA_009830355.1. Classification (NCBI taxonomy): domain Eukaryota; kingdom Metazoa; phylum Arthropoda; class Malacostraca; order Decapoda; family Parastacidae; genus Cherax; species Cherax destructor. The sequence continues at coordinate 10,911 of WNWK01056661.1, forward strand.
ATCAGGAGGGAACAACAGTCAGGTCAGGTGATCAGGCTG
>WNWK01056662.1:0-10949 GCA_009830355.1 Cherax destructor
GGGAACAAGATGGGAGGAGTACTGTCCTTTTTAAAAGGTTTCACCGTAGCCGCCTCAGACTTTACTTTTTAAATTACTCTCTTTGTTTCTATTGTTGGGAAATTATAGTCCATCTACCCTTTTCCTGTTATTCCTTTATCACGCATTTTGTGCTATTACACATGTCCCCTTGTCAAAGGCTTTTGCAAGTCTGTGTATATTACACCCATTTTGTTTTCTTCTAGAGCATCAGGACCTTGTCATAGGGTCCAGTAGTTGGGCAGACAGGGGACCGCTCAAAACCCCATGCTGCCTGGTTGTGTAACTGATGGGTTTTAGAGGTGGCATCTTGCTTTTGAACCCTTTTCAAAATTTTTGATATGGGACTTAGGCTATGGGTCTGTAGTTCTTCTTTGTTTTTCCCCTTGTGGAGTGGGGCTATGTCTGTTGTTTTTAAGCTGTGGGACAAACCTTTGGGGGTCATGCTTTTTTGCAGTGTGGGACAACCCTTTTGAAATTTTGAAAAAGGAGTTCCATGAGTCTGGGCCGGGGAAAGAGTCATGGAATGTCATTTATCCCTTTTTTAAGTCATTTGGAAAAGGATAATTCAGATAGGTTGGCTACCTTTGGGCTCTCTAAAAATTCTTTTGGGTCTTCGACTCTGCTGGTTAGGGCTCGCTAAAACCGAGTCATTTTGGGGACTTGGTAGCTCACTCATTTCCTTGTGCATCTGTGTAGGCCCCATCCGTTTAAGTAGGGCCCAATACTGGATGTTTTTTGATTTGATTTGGCAAAGAAAAGAAATTTTTGGTTTCTTTCAATTTTTTTATGGTTTTTAGTTTTCCCGCTTTCTTGATTTCCCGTGATTCCCTTTTGCTTTAGTTCGATGTTTGCTATTTCTCGCCAGTGTCTCCTTATTGCAGTATATTGGCCTCTTTTTTGCCTTTGTATTCTTTTCCTTCACCTGTATAGGGGGCGCCCCCTTTTAGTTTACTCTCCTTTTTTTTGGAATATTTTGGATACCCCGATCCAAGGGGTTTTTGTTCTAGCATGTTTGGGGTCCTGTGTTGGCTACTTAGTTTATATAATTTAATTGGTTTACTTGGTCCCATTTTTGTTTTTGTTATTGAATTAAAATTTTGGGGAACACCGTGATGATCACATTTTTGCGGTCTGGGCCCCCCAACATGTCTGAACCCCTATTAGTTTTGATCTGAGTATATTTTTTTTGATATGGTGATATTTCGTATCAGATCATCATTGTTGTGAAGATAAAGGTCCAGTGTTTTCCCTCCAATCTTGTAGGCTCTTTTTATTTGTTGGTTTAAGGTGAATTTGGAGATATTTAAAAGCTCGTGTCTGCGAGTTTCTGTTTTTTTTAAATGATGGTAAGATTGCGGGTTTTTTCCTGTTTTCCATTAAACATGAAAAGTTTTTGGGGTATGTCTTGTTACTTCTACTTACACTTAGGTCGCACTACACATTCATGTACAAGCATATAAAACACACCCCTGGGGGTTTTTCTTTATTTTCTTACTAGTTCTTGTTCTTTTTTCCCCTCTTACCTCCAGGGGAAAAACTAAATTTCCCCTTCCCCCGTTTCCCCCCAAAGGCCCCCCCCCTTTGGTGGGAAAGGGCCCATTTGTTGAAAGAAGAAGAAGAAGTCTGCAAGTTTTCATCTGAGCTGCCTCCTAGTGTTATCTCTGCTACTACATTATTTGCTATATTCCTCCATTTTAGATCCTTAGGTTGAAAAAACCAGGGCAAGATTTTTGGAGCAGGAGCTGGAAGATTTTCCAGACAGTGGTAAATTTTCAAAAGCTGTTCCCGGGGAAATTTTTGGGGCGTTGCATCCGGGGTTTATACCACCCCAAAGACCGGGGTTTTTTTCCTTTTTCTCCAAATCCATACTCACACCAAATCATACAATCATAACACCACATACCCACCCCCCATCCACATAAAATTGGTACCCCGACTTTTTATTTTTTTCATTCCAGAATGCTGTTAAATGCCATTCCCAAAACGAATTTATCCCCAAAAAATGATGTAAAAGGCTAGCCCTTTTTAGCCCCCCAAAAAATTACACTTACAAAAGAAAAAAATCAACTTTTAAAAGGGTGTTTGGGGACCATCGTAAGTCGGGGTCCCCTGTATTTCTTAGCCCTCCTTGCCTCACATCCTCCATCTCCCTTTTCAAACTATCAGGTCGGGGTGTGAGAGAAAAAATGTCATTGTCATTTTAGTAAAACATCACCCCTCAAAAAAATATTTTTAACATAACTGTTGGTTTTTTCCCTCATTATTAAGTTTTTGTATTTTTATTTGGGAGGGGGTCTTTTTTCCTTAAGTTTGTCCTAAATTTTGTGGCATCCCCAGATGTTGGGGGCCCTAGGAACCGCCTAGACCTTTTTTAGATAGTGCTAAAATTATACACCCAAAAGGGCGGGAAGGGGCCCATTTAATCCGCCGGCCCAGTTTTCGAAAAAAACAATTTAAAAATAGAGTTAAAGAATATCTAAGGGTGAAGCTGCAAAAGAGAAAACTGTTTTTCTTCATTTTAATATATAAAAATGCTACAATCTTAATTTTTTTTTTGTTGCTTTTCTTATGGAAACATACAATATGGCATGCCCTATATGCCAAATTCCAAAGATAACAAGGACCTCAATGAAATAAGTTAGGGGAACAATGGGTTGGTTGAAAAAGGGTAATCGGTATGTGTATGTCCACAAGTTTATTGAAAAAAAATTATTTATGCATAAAACCTTAAAAAAAAAATTTTTAATTATATTATTTTACATGATTTGGAAAAGGGGTTTAAGCTAATATTGACTTAAGTGCCTTTAAAGAAAAATATCATTAAAAAAAGTTAAAATGGTTCAAATGGTTTTTTTTGGGGGATACTGTTAAAATAGTACCTTCATTTTTTGCTGAATGCACCTTGCAAGTGGCAATCAAAAAGTTGGAGTGGTCATGTACACCTGGCCAGTCACACATCAATCCCCGTGACATTTGGGCCCTTTTTTTTGAACAAACACACCCCTTTCCATAACTAATGGATAAGAGTAAGCTCTACTTAATGTGATACATGTACATACATTTTTTTTGGGCAAAATTTTAAAAACTATTATTTATTATTAAATTATATTAATTTTTGTTAGGTTTCATTAGATTTTTTGTAAAAAAAATTTGGGGGTTGGGGCCCTTGTTAAGTTTTGTTAAATTTTTGTCAATTATTGAAAATAGTGCATGAGTTCCCCCCAATTTTTTCTTGTGCAAAACTGTTATTTTGGAAAAAAAATTACAAAAAAAACCCCACACATAGAATGCAACAAGCAAGAACCAATCAGCTGTTAATATTCAGTCAGGGACACCCTAGCCACTCATACATCACAAATGTGCCAAGTCAATCACGGTGAACAAATGAACACATCTTTTTCCCAAAGGGGCCCCAAGGGAAAAAAAGCCTTTGTCTGATTTTTCTTGGGTTATTGGAAATCACACATATGCTCTATATGAATTAATTTATGTAACTATTTATGGGTACCTATACCTGAAAAAACCTTCTAATAAAATGATTGTGGAGTAATTTCTTCTCTTTTTGATACATGTATATTCACTGTTTATGTCATAAATCAGCATTTTTTCATGCTTCAATATTTTTTAACAAATCCCCAAAAACCCAGCATTTTCCCCGACACTCCCAAAAAACAGAAATTTTAACCAATACAAAAAGGTGGTGACCCCACGGGCGTAAAAAACCCATGGGGCCTTCAAACTTACCGGCATCCTCTTCGAGAAACTTCAGCACAAGGATTATACTCGTTTATAATGACCCAAAGCATACTCAACCCCAAATTTTGGTTTCCCGGGAAAAAAGGATGCACAAACGATGCAATAGAAAAATGATAGCCCCGGTACACAGCACGGGAAAATAAGGAATATCCATTAGGACTTTTTAAACCTAAGGAAAGCTTTCACAAAACCACGGATCCTACCCACAAACTTGACCACTATGGAATAAGAGGTCATGCACTTGCATACTTAAAATCCTACCTCACTGATAGGTACGATGTAAATTAAAGAAAATTCCTCCCAACCCCCACCACTTGACACCGGAGTCCCGCAATACCATTGTTAAGGGCAATTAAAAAAAATTTCAACATGGATGACAGCCTAAACTTACACTCAACACTGATAAGACCTTCTATATTATTTTTAAAAACAGAGCAGGTATCCAAAATTTAAAACATTAAGATCAACACTACAACTATCGCTAAACATAATGAGGGCAAATTCCTGGGCCTTCATTGACAGCAGCCTGAAATTCAGCCCCCTTATCCAACACATAACAAAGAAAGTGTAAACTTTTGGGGATCCTCTCCCAAAAATGGATTATGTACCACAATCACCCCACTACACCCTTTTAATCACTCATCTATCCCTACCTCACATATGCCATTTGTGCATGGGATCAACAACAATTACCCACCTAAAGAATAATAACCCCAAAAAAAAACCGCAGTAAAAATTATCATGCAATCCAACGCTTTGGGGAGCACCCCCCCCCCTCTTCAAAGACCTAAAAACCCACTCACTGTTCAGAAATCCATACTTACTACTCTGCTATCTACATTTTAAAACCCTAAATTCCAACTTTAACCCTGAGCTAAAAAACTTTCTTGACAGGGGCAGGACCCTAGACATAATACCAGACATAAACATCTTTTTTACATTCCCGTGTCCGACTAAATCTATACAAAAAAATTTAAGCGCATAAAAGGGGCCCAAAATTGGAACTCCCCGCCTGAAAACTCTAGAACTGCAGACACAACCTCCATTTTTTTAAAAAACCCTTAAAAAAAATCTTATCTCACTTTTTGCACCCAACCAGTAGTTTAAACCCCATGAAAACTACTTTATCTTGCACATATCCACAGCAAAATACACTTATTGATATCTGTGATTCCCCTTAATTTGCACATGACTAACCAAAAAATTTTAATACAACTATTGCTTCATAATTCTTAAGCTAAATAAGTTTGCTTAAGACATAAAAAGCGGTATTATGAATACATCACCTTTTTCATTAATATATAAACTAATTGTTAAATTCTTAAACTAATTGTTAAATTCTTAAACTAATTGTTAAATTCTTAAACTAATTGTTAAATTCTTAAACTAATTATTAAATTTTAAACTAATTGTTAAATTCTTAAACTAATTGTTAAATTCTTAAACTAATTGTTAAAATTTTCTTAAATGTTAGAATTTTAGTCCCCAATTTTTGTAAACCTAGTTAATCACTACAATTACCTAACCTTACTATCAGTATAATCATTGTGTCACTATTGAGTAAGCCCTACCCATAAGACTGCCTGAAAAGCCTAGGCATACCTGGGCATATTTTTGGGCCATCTTGTAATATCTATTCATAAAATGTTTAAAATATAAGTACACCCCCCCCCACTTTGTATATTACTGAAATAAAGAATTTGAATTTGAATTTGAATTTTAAAATCATTTATTAGGCTAAATTTGGTTGTAGGGAAATTCCTTTTGAAAGGGTTTTAATTAGGTTACCTTTTTTTACATTAAGTTACATTGTTTTTTCATTTGCAGACCATATAACTACCCCTATGGCACACCCCACTTTATATTGGACAATTTTAAACTATAATTTATTATAAAAAATATGTTGGGTAAGAACACTAAAAATTATTTATTTTCTTCCCATTTGCACAAAAGCTAAATATTGATTGGTTCAAATTATAGTTGTTGCTGAATGCAAAAAAAAGCACTCATCTCTATAATTATTTAAGTTTTTTTATATTTAGGTTTCATATAAAAAAATTTTTTATAATGGTCTTAAACAGACATAAGTTATGGAAAAATAAAAAAAGGGGCATCTATGCAGATCTAACCTTTCCTGGGGAGGGTTTCGGGGGTCAACGCCCCCCCGGGTAGTCTGAGACCAGACCTCATGGTGGATAGGGGCTGGGTCCCCCCATGCTGTTACTCGGCCGCAAACTGACATACGAACCCCAGCCCGGTTGGTCAAAATTTCTGACTTTAGGTGCCTGTCCAGTGCCTTCTTGAAGACAGCCAGGGGTCTACTGGTAATCCCCTTTTTTGCTGGGAGGCAGGGAGGCAGTTGAACAGTCTTGGGCCCCGGACACTTATTGTGATGTCTCTCAATGCCATTACAAACCCCGGTTTTCATTGGGGGAAAAGTTGCATCTCCTCCGAGTCTTTTCTTTCAGAGAGGATTTTTTGTGCAAGTTTGGTACTAATCCCCCTAGGATTTTCTAAATGTATAATATCAAAACCCCTTTGCCTAATTCCAGGGGAAAACAGACCCAAAGGGCCTTCAATCGTTTCCCTTAATTTAGGTGCCTTATCGTACCTTATCTTAATTTTATATCTAAATTTCCCTTTTAAAAAAATTTATTTTGCATCTTACCTTTAGACACCTTTAATTAACCTCCAGCATCATCTTTGGGGCTTGTCCACAATGATGAGAGTAAATAGTTTTCAAAAAAAAAATATTGATAGTAACCCCAGGAAATTTTTTTTATGGATAAACATTTATTTCAGGCAAATCTGGACTTTAAGTAAGTTTATTTGGGCACAGGTACACAAAAAATTATAAACATAGTGTAAATTACCTAGGAAAACCCCCAAAAAAATTAAGTGACTTATTCCATAATAATAATAATAATAGTTTATTGAGACATGATACTACATAGTTGTACAAGGATTTAAAGTAGTGGGGTGTACATCCCAAAAAGATCCTTGTATCAGGGCATTATGGGCAAATTTAAAAATTAACTTACAATTAATTATGCTATAATAGACTAAATGGAAAAAATTACAGAAAAATTTACAATATAAGTATAATTGAGTATTTAAGCAATGAAATTTGAACATTACAATTTTGAAGCATTTTGTTTTATAATTTTTAAGCACTACAGTTTTATAATAGAACAACATAATCAAATTTTTTATATTTGTAATACAATTTATCAAATCAGAAAACAAAACAAATCAATGATTTGTATTGCAATAACAGTTCATATGGTCATTAGATGAGTTACAATATTCAAGTGTACAAGAGAATGGATTATTCTATTTGGCAATGCTATAAAAACAAAATTTTATAAGGGGTTTCACTAATTATAACTGGTTTATACATTTATGAGATATAAATTTCAAATTTGCATTAAGTGTTTGAGAAATTATTGTTCTTTGAGCAATTAGTTAAGGGGTTTTTTGGATAAGGGGGTATCACAGTTAATAATGATATTTTGAGGCAGTGGAAAGTGATTTGTTAACTTTGTGGTAATTTTAAAGAAAAAACCCCCGGTTTTCTTTGTAAACTTGAACAATTATGTAAGTGCTTTTTTTGAAAAGTGCTTTTTGTGTTTTTTTGGGGGTCTAAAAAAATCAAATTTTTACATTATTCCTTTTGAAAAATTCATTCGGGTACCCTTGAACAGCATTCGGGAAAACGAATTAATTAAACCCCGGGGGTCCACTGTACTCTGTATTTAGTTTTGGGTGAGTAGGGGGTTTTTTTTAGCAGTCTTAAATTTGGGTGTACAGACGGGGTTTTCCCCAGGTAATGAATTCCAAATTTTTGGACCTTTAGGGCATTGGGGTTTTTGATAGTGTGAGATGGACCGGGGGAAACATCAAGAGTGATCTGTCTTGTGTTATGGTCATTTTCCTGTTAAGGTTGGTAGGAGAATTTTTGAGTGGGGGGTTTATATTTGGGTTTAGTGTTCTTTTATGTAGTAGGCACATTTAAAAAGTATGGATGCCTTGTACGATAAGTAAGTTTAATTTTGAATATTGGGGAATTTGTCGGGGGTGGGAATTTGTTATCTTTTGACTGCAGCCTTTTGCTGGGTTATTAATGGTCTGAGATGATTTATTGTTTTGAGCCCATGCACAGATTCCGTAGGTGGGGGGGGTAAATGAGTGAGTGATACAGGGGAAGGAGAGCTGGTTTGGGAAAAATAGTACCGTATTTTTTGGGGGTATTCCTACGGGCTTGGAGACTTTTTTGGGAAAATTTTTTGTATATGTGTCTGAAATCTGGGGGCCACTGTCAAAGGGGGTTTTTTGAATTTTCCCCCTGAGTTTTGGACGGTGATCCTTTATCAAGGGGGCCTTTTTTTTGGGGAGATAACACCTCATATTTATGAATATTGTTAATTTAAAACAGAAAAATTATCATTTACCTCAATTTTTTTTTTTAAAGTCCCTTCCTCAAAAAGGTTTATATTTATAGTTGTTGTTTTTTATTAAAAAGTACAATTTGTGTTGTTGTTGTTGTTGGGGTTTTTAGGGCCACTGACAGTCACAATATTGTTGCTGCTGCCCTTTTTGGGTTTATAAGGGCCACTGACAGTGTATCGAGTCCTGGTTTCTTTGTAAGATGAATGATAAATGTTCAACCCTTTTTTTCTACAAGTCCGGGCCCGGACCCATTATGTCCTCTGTAATCTTTTGACTCCGCCCACAGGATGGGTATGGGGTCAAATAAAGATATCAAACTGAAATTTTCTACAAGGTTGGTTCAAAAACCGGTTTCGGAAAAGGTGATATTATTAACATGATTTATAGAAACCCCCTTGGTTATGCAGATCATTTCAGGAAAGCCTTAAAATAAACTTATAATTACTTTTTCCCCTTAGTCATTTACTTATTGCTGCCCAATACATTAATAACTATAGGCCCCTGTGGCCCCAGGTTTAGCGCAGGGGCCCCATAGAAAAACCCAAAAAACTAAAATTTCCACATTTCAGAGCCGGTTTTTGGGAGGTCCCGGGGCCCCCAATTAAACAATTTTGGGGGGCCCCCCAATGGAAAGCAATCAAACTGTGCATTTAAAAAAAATGCTTTAAGTTAATAGACAAAACAGACGTTACATTTTAATATAAAATTCATACATGAAAACCTATAAATAACAAACAAAATTTTATATCACCTTTTAAAAATACATAGTCACAATACCACTTGCTTTAGTGATTGGGAAAAGATTTATTAATTCGCCAACATATATCCAAAGCCCCATTTTTTTACTTTGTGTTATTGTGTGCACTTGACAAGCCGGGGTAGATTACACCCCCTAACGCGGGGCCCAATTAGGAGCAACGGCCCCAATCGGCTTAAGGCCACCCCTGAATATCATTGAGTCCAGCATTTTGGGCAGACAAAAATTTATCCCATTACCAGGTGCCCCGGTGGTTTGGTGGCAAAGCTCTCGCTTCACCACGGCCCCTACCCATTATGTCCTCTGTAATCTTTTGACTACCCCCCACAGGATGGGTATGAGGTGCATAATAAAGATATCAAACTAACAAGTTCACACAGGGGAGGGCCCGGGTTTGTTTCCCTGGGGGGGTAAAAAAGATGCGTTTCCTTACACCTGTTGTCCTGTTCCCCTGTGGTAAAGATGGCTAACAATATCCTCAATACCTGCCCTAGGAAAGCAACCCCCTCTGTCTCCTGCTCCTATTTCAAAAAAAAGCCCTATAAAAAAACCTGATTTTCCCCCAACAAGTACAATGTTCTTACTTTCCTTGGTGTAATCATGGGTTTTTTCACTGTACAGTCTGGGCTGAGTGGTTGGGGAGTGGATGGTGTGTTTGTGGGGAAGGGGATCCTCTGGGCCTATTTTAACTCAGGACTACCCATTTCCCCCGGGACTAATAATTCATCATAGAAACTCATACGGGAAATTTGCAGTTAAAGTGTTGTAAGAACCTTATGTGTGTTTTTGGACTAGTGATATCCCCAACGGGAAACACGGGAAATATTTTTTTCCGTTTGAAGGGGCTCTCATAGGCCTCTGCTACCTCGTCGGCTCCCCCCGTCCTTGCATTGGGACTCCCCCATTTGCCTCTATCAACTTATGGTGTAGAAGCAGATTTTGTAGTTCTCGTATGGGGCGGTCCCCTGCCCATTTGGTGCCACAGCTGTTAATTACACATTCCCGAAGGCCTGTGTTTGAACTTTTTACACCCCTATTTAGACTTCTATATTAGTGTTGAACTTTTTCACATCTAGTGAATAATTCTAACTGGGACTGACTTTTTCTGTATGAGTGTTCATTAAAAAACCCGTTTCAAATGAAACCTAGCATAACCAGTGTGCAAACAAGGACCTTTTTTCTCAAGCCCCTAAAGGTAATTTACAACTCAGCATTACTCTTGCCCTGGGAAATTTTGCTCATCGCCCTACCAGCCCAAGAGTACAGGTTAATCTGCAATCCTACGTGAGTTGGTGACCCACGCCTGACTCAAACCAGCCAGATTAATCCAACCTTTATAGTCTATAGAAATTGCTTAGTTCTCTAACTGGAAAAAAGGGGTATTTTTATTCTTCTGTGCACTGAGTGTTTAAGGGATGAGGGGATGCATAGCACTCGTGGGAGATCAGGGGTTGATAACCAGGCTGTTACTCTGGCCTCATGTTAAAGACCCCCCGAACCCAGCCCGGGAATAGGTACTGACTTTGGGGGGCCTGTCCAGGGGGCCCTTTTTGAAGACAGCCGGGGGTCTATTAGTAATCCCCTTTTTTATGCTGGAAGGCAGTTGAACGGCCTTGGGGCCCCCGACATTATTGTGTTGTCTCTTAGGATTCCTGGTGTCCCTGCCCTTTTTATTGGGGGGGTGTTTCATCTCCTGCTGAGTCTTTGCTTCCATATGGAATGATTTTCATGTGCAAATTTAGTACTAAAACCCCCTAGGATTTTTTAATGTATATTATCATGTATCTTTTCTCCTGCTTTCCAGGTAAACAAATCAAGGGTTAACCCCGGGAAAATTTTGGTACTGTGGGGATACCGCTCTTGTGGGGAGCCCAAAAGGGGCAATACCCCCACCCCCCGGGGGCCCCCAACAATAACAAAAAACAATCGGCGATGGCCCAAGGCGGTGGTCTTTGGGTCTTCACAA
>WNWK01056663.1:0-10949 GCA_009830355.1 Cherax destructor
CCTCCTCAGCTCTCTGGGTAATAGTTTTGGTAATTTCGCACCTCCTCTCTAATTTCCAAACTCGAATTCTCTGCATTATATTCACACCACACATTGACCTCAGACATGACATCTCCACTGCCTCCAGCCTTCTCCTCATTGCAACATTCATCACCCATGCTTCACACCCATATAAGAGTGTTGGTATAACTATACTCTCATACATTCCCCTCATTACTTCCATGGACAAAGTTCTTTGTCTCCACAGACTCCGAAGTGCTCCACTCACCCTTTTCCCCTCATCAATTCTATGATTCACCTCATCCTTCATAGACCCATCTGCTGACATGTCCACTCCCAAATATCTGAATACATTCACCTCCTCCATACTCTCTCCCTCCAATCTGATATACAATCTTTCATCACCTAATCTTTTTGTTATCCTCATCACCTTACTCTTTCCTATATTCACTTTCAATTTTCTTCTTTTACACACTCTACCAAATTCATCCACCAACCTCTGCAACTTCTCTTCAGAATCTCCCAAAAGCACAGTGTCATCAGCAAAAAGCAACTGTGACAACTCCCACTTTGTATTTGATTCTTTATCTTTTAACCCCACACCTCTTGCCAAGACCCTCGCATTCACTTCTCTTACAACCCCATCTATAAATATATTGAACAACCACAGTGACATCACACATCCTTGTCTAAGGCCCACTTTTACTGGGAAATAGTCCCCCTCCCTCCTACACACTCTAACCTGAGCCTCACTATCCTCATAAAAACTCTTCACTGCTTTCAGTAACTTACCTCCTATTCCATACACCTGCAACATCTGCCACATTGCCCCCCTATCCACCCTATCATACGCCTTTTCCAAATCCATAAATGCCACAAAAACCTCTTTACCCTTATCCAAATACTGTTCACCTATATGTTTCACTGTAAACACTTGGTCTACACACCCCCTACCTTTCCTAAAGCCCCCTTGTTCATCTGCTATCCTGCTTTCTGTCTTACTATTAATTCTTTCAATAATAACTCTACCATACACTTTACCAGGTACACTCAACAGACTTATTCCCCTATAATTTTTGCACTCTCTTTTGTCCCCTTTGCCTTTATACAAAGGAACAATACATGCTCTCTGCCAATCCCTAGGTATACCTTTGATATACCTTTGAAGAGTTTCGAGAGTATCTACTCTCTGAGCCCGGCCATGGGCCAGGCTCGTCTGGTGCTTGCCTGGTCAACCAGGCTGTTGCTGCTGGAGGCCCGCTGCCCCACATATCCATCACAGCCTGGTTGATCTGGCACCTGGTGAAGATATTTGTCCAGTTTCCTCTTGAAGGCTTCTACACTGGTTCCAGCCGTGTTTCGGATATCTTCTGGTAAGATGTTGAAAAGTCTGGGACCCCGGATGTTAATACAGTGCTCCCGTATTGTCCCCACCGCACCCCTGCTCCTCACTGGGTTTATTTTACACTTTCTCCCATATCTCTCACTCCAGTATGTTGTTATGGCAGTGTGCAGATTTGGGACCAGGCCCTCAAGTACTTTCCAGGTATATATTATCATGTATACCTTACCATCTTCCATACATTTATTAAATAATAGCACCAACCACTCCAAAACTATATCCCCACCTGCTTTTAACATTTCTATCTTTATCCCATCAATCCCAGCTGCCTTACCCCTTTCATTCTACCCACTGCCTCACGAACTTCCCCCACACTCACAACTGGCTCTTCCACACTCCTACAAGATGTCATTCCTCCTTGCCCTATACACGAAATCACAGCTTCCCTGTCTTCATCAACATTTAACAACTCAAAATATTCCCTCCATCTTCCCGATACCTCTAACTCTACATTTAATAACTCTCCTCTCCTATTTTTAACTGTCAAATCCATTTGTTCCCTAGGCTTCCTCAACTTATTAATCTCACTCCAAAACTTTTTCTTATTTTCAACAAAATTTGTTGATAACATCTCACCACTCTCTCATTTGCTCTCTTTTACATTGCTTCACCACTCTCTTAACCTCTCTTTTTCTTTCCATATACTCTTCCCTCCTTGCATCACTTCTACTTTGTAAAAACCTCTCATATGCTAACTTTTTCTCCCCTACTACTCTCTTTACATCATCATTCCACCAATCGCTCTTCTTCCCTCCCGCACCCACTCGCCTGTAACCACAAACTTCTGCTGAACACTCTAACATTACATTTTTAAATCTACCCCATACATCTTCGACCCCATTGCCTACACTCTCACTAGCCCATCTATCCTCCAATAGTTGTTTATATCTTAACCCTTTGGGGGTCGGTGCCGTACTAGTACGTTTTACGAGCAGGGGTTGGTGCCGTACTAGTACGCCCAAATTCTAGCGGCCTCAATTTAAGCAGAAAACGTCTGGTAGGCATACATATGAAAGAATGGGTCTGTGTGGTCAGTGTGCGCAGTATAAAAAAAATCCTGCAGTACACACTGCATAATGAGTGAAAAAAAACTCTGACCGTTTTTTTCGATTAAAACAGCGACTTTGCAGTCGATTTTCGTATAGTTTTTATTGATGTATTCTCGTTTTCTTGGTCTCATTTGATAGAATGGAAGATATATTACAGAAATAGAGATGATTTTGATTGGTATGACAATGACAAGTACCTTGAAATTGAGCTCAAAGTAGTGAAAATGTTCGATTTTTGACGATGTTCAAGAGTAAACAAATCACACCATGCCTCCAATACACATACACTGGTGAGTCTTATATTCATGCACAAGTGCTCTGATATTATTTATACCATTTTTACAATGATGCAGTTATATACATAACAGTAAATCTTCTATTTTTGTGAGAATAAAAATTCAAAATGAAAAGCAAAAGTAAAGGAACAGGGGCCTGGAGACGTGACTAATGAACAGAGAACATGTTATTTTAGTGCCAGGAATGTCTGCCTTGTTTACTCTGGACCCTATTTTGAAATTGGCATCGTTTGAAATTTGTGTGAAATTGGAAAATTTCCATTTTCTGACCACTATTTTGGGTAGATGAAATTGGTAAATAGGCGGTTTCATGTACGCAATCGATAGACGAAATGGAGATCTAGCGAAATAGCTATAATTTTAGGAGACTGACACATTGGAATTTGTCGAAAATAGGGCTCAAATTGGGCAAAATCGCTGATGCGTAAGTGTCATGGCTGCCGCTAACTCGCAAAGCATAATTCCGTTAGTTTTCGATCAAATTTCATAATTTTGGTGGCGTTATGATCGGAAAAAGATTCTCTATCATTTCGTAAGAAAAAAAAATTTTTTCCAAAAAAATTTCGACCCCAGGAACACTTTCCTGAGAAGGCCTGTCGACCCCCAAAGGGTTAATGTAATGTAAATACATACAATTAATCCATTCCAGTCACCCAAAAATATTAACAAAAAAATTTTTATACATTAATGAACAATTAAATCAATATTACATACCGTTATTGTAGACTCTTCTTGGCTTATGGAAGATAGGGAAGAGGAGAGATGGAGTAGTTTATTGTTTGGAAGGGAAATCCCCCTCCATAAGGACTTCAGGTATTAAAGCCCTCTCTGGAGTTACTTCCCTTCTTTGTCTTTTAATGCCACTAGGACCAGCTTGAGATTCACTGGACCCCTGTTGCACAAGATAACTGTCCAGAGAGGTCTGTTTCTGGCACCTCTTCAAGATGTCCCTAAAATGGGACAAGGTTTTGTCACTGAACATGTTGCAGAAATGGCTTGTTTCAGCTTGGTCAGGGTGGAATTTCTCCACAAAACTTTACACCTCCTCCACTTTGCACAAATGTCCTTAATTGCTGAAGAAGGCACCTCCTTCCCTCTCTCTTCCTCCTCCTCTGAAGCAAGTTCTTGAGCTGTGGTCTGTTGCTGCTCCAGATGAAGGTCTTGCAGCTCTTCAGTGGTCAGCTCTTCCCTGTGGTCCTCCACCAACTCTTCCACATCCTCGCCACTCACATCCAACCCCATGGACTTCCCCAATGCCACAATAGATTCCACAACAGGAATAGGGTCGTAAGGGTCAGCCTCAAACACTTCAAAATCCTTCTCGAGGACACAATCTGGCCACAATTTTCTCCAAGCAGAGTTCAAAGTCCTGGAAGTCACTCCCTCCCAAGCCTTACCTATAAGGCTTATGCAATGGAGGATACTGAAGTGATTCCTCCAGAACTCTCTTAGGGTCAATTGAGTGCCCAAGGTCACTTCAAAGCACCTTTGAAACACTGCTTTGGTGTAGAGTTTTTGAAGTTAGAAATGACCTGCTGGTCCATGGGCTGGATGAGAGGAGTGGTGTTAGGAGGCAAGAACTACACTGTTATAAAATTGAAGTCCCTAAACAATTGGTCTACCAAGTCTGGAGGATGAGCAGGAGCATTGTCCAGTACCAGTACTTGGTGGGAGATGGCTGGTATGTTTAAAAAAAATAATAATAAAAAATAATAATCCTAGGTAGCAAGAACTACCCAGGGAGTACTACCACCCTAGCAAATGAGTGTAAACGGAAATCTATAATTATTTTACATGATGGTAGGACTGCTGGTGTCTGTTTCCTGTCTCATAAACATGCAAGATTTCAGGTAGGTCACACTACACTTGCATTTACAATCATATATACAGTGGACCCTCGGTTAGCAGCCGTAATCCGTTCCAGGAGCTAGGCCTTTAACCAAATTAATATTCCCCATAAGAATTAATGTAAATACAATTAATCCGTTCCAGACAAAAATATTCACACACAAAAATTTCTTTAACAATTAAATTAGTATTACATACCTTTATTGAAGACTAATGCTGGCTTCTGGAAGATAGGGAGGAGGAAATAGAGAGGAGTTAGTTTTTGGAAGGGAATCCCTCTCAAAAGGACTTCAGGTAACAAGTCCCTCTCTGGGGTTACTTCCCTTCTTTTTCTTTTAATGCCACTAGGACCAGCTTGAGAGTCACTAGAACCTTGTCTAGAAAAATAAGTGTCCAGAGTGCTCTGTTTCTGGCACCTCTTTAACATTTCCCTGAAGTGGGACAAGGTTTTGTCACTAAACATGTTGCAGATATGGCTTGTTTCAGCTTGGTCAGGATGGTATTTTTCAACAAAACTTTGTAACCTATTCCACATTTCACACATTTCCTTAATCACCTTTGATATACCTTTGAAGAGTTTCGAGAGTATCTACTCTCTGAGCCCGGCCATGGGCCAGGCTCGTCTGGTGCTTGCCTGGTCAACCAGGCTGTTGCTGCTGGAGGCCTGCTGCCCCACATATCCATCACAGCCTGGTTGATCTGGCACCTGGCACCGGATGTTAATACAGTGCTCCCGTATTGTCCCCACCGCACCCCTGCTCCTCACTGGGTATATTTTACACTTTCTCCCATATCTCTCACTCCAGTATGTTGTTATGGCAGTGTGCAGATTTGGGATCAGGCCCTCAAGTACTTTCCATGTATATATTATCATGTATCTCTCTCTCCTCCGCTCCAATGAGTACATGTTCAAGACTTGAAGGCGTTCCCAATAATTTAGATGTTTCAATGGCTCAATGTGAGCCGTAAACGATCTCTGGATTTGTTCCAGCTCTGCTATTTCTCCTGCCCTGAACGGGGCCGTCAGCACTGAGCAGTATTCTAAGTGATGGAGCACTAGCGATTTGAATAGTGTCACCATCGGCATTATTTCCCTTGTTTTGAAAGTTCTTAATACCCACCCCGTCATCTTCCTGGCTGTTGTGATCTTTGTCTTGTTATGGTCTTTAAACGACAGATCAGCAGACATAATTATTCCCAAGTCCTTTACGTGTTCCTTTCGTTCTATGTGGTGACCCTCTTGCGTTTTGTATATAGTGTTCCTTTTGAGTTCTTCATTTTTCCATACCTAAGCAGCTGAAACTTATCACCATTGAACGTCATGTTGTTCTCCACTGCCCATTGGAAGACCTTGCTTATGTCCTCCTGTAATTTTTCAGTGTCCTCTACCGTAGTGACTTTCATGCTTATTTTAGTGTCATCTGCAAATGATGATACAAAAGTGTGCTGGGTGTTTTTATCTATGTCTGCTATGAGGATGAGAAACAGCAGAGGTGCCAGGACAGTGCCTTGGGGCACTGAGCTTTTGACCTCGCTGATGCTGGATCTTGCCCTGTTCACTACTACTTTTTGTGTTCTTTGTGTTAGGAACTCAAAATCCATCTGCCTACCTTCCCGTAATGCCTATGGCCCTCATTTTGTGCGCTATCACTCCATGATCGCATTTGTCAAACGCCTTTGCAAAATCTGTGTAAATCACATCTGCGTTTTGGTCGTCCTCCAATGCCTCCGTAATTCTGTCATAATGGTTCAGCAGCTGTGACAGGCATGATCGACCCGCTCTAAAGCCATGCTGGTTCGGGTTATGTTGGTTGTGCTGGTCCATGAACTTTGTAATCTGCCGTCTCATCACTCTTTCAAAGATTTTTATGATGTGAGAAGTGAGGGCTACTGGTCTGTAATTTTTAGCTAGTGCTCTACTACCTCCCTTATGCAAAGGAGCTATGTCTGCACTCTTTAAGGCCTCTGGAATTTCACCTAGATCTAAGCTCTTTCTCCACAGAATACTAAGGGCTCTTGCTAATGGTACTTTGCACTGCTTTATAAATAAAGCATTCCATGAATCTGGTCCAGGTGCTGAGTGAGTGGGCATGTTGGCCATTTCTTTTCGAAATCTATGGGATTTGTACTAATGTCGGTTAGGTGGTCTGCGCAGCCTTCTGCTGGAGTGAAAAATATTTCTGCATTTTCTACCTTGCTGTCATTTAGTGGGTTGCTGAACACTGACTCATACTGTTCTTTTAGAATTTCACTCATTTCCTGTTCATCGTCCGTATACGAATCTCCTCTCAATAATGGTCCAATTCTACAGGTAGTTCTTAGCTTGGATTTTGCATAGGAGTAGAAATATTTTGGGTTTCTTGCAATATCCTGTATGGCTCTTTGTTCCCTTTGTACTTCTTCTGTCAGGTATGACATCTTAAGTTTTGTTCTAATTCCGTGATCTCTCGGTTAAGGCTATCTCTCTTCTGTTGCAACATAACTGTGTTTTTCAGCAATTCAGTAACCCGTTTTCTTCTCCTGTACCATCTCCTACGCTCTCTCTCTATATCTGATCTTCTTCGGGGTTTCCTCAATGGTACGTGTTTCATACATACCTTGTATGCTTCTGTATTCAGCTTCTCTAGGCACTGGTGGGGATTTAGGGTGCTCATGTCTGATTCCCATGATATGTCTGATAGCTCTTGGTTTATTTTTTCCCAGTCAATTCTATGGTTATTAAAATTAAACTTACTGAACATTCAGTCTCTAACATTAGTGTCGCAGTTCCCTAACCCTGAGTTAATACTAGTTTGAACTTCTATGATGTTATGATCAGAGTATATTGTTTTTGTAACTGTTATGTCTCTGATTAATTCCTCGTTGTTTGTGAATATCAAATCCAGGGTATTTTCCTTTCTAGTGGGATCAATTATCTGTTGGTTTAGTGAGAACTTTTCACAAAGCCTCATTAGTTCCCTGGTATGTGCCTGTTGGGCCAGGGTGCTTCCAGGAGTTATTTCTGGTATAACATTATGGTGCCTCATCTTCCATTTTACATGAGGGAGATTAAAATCTCCAAGGATTAAAATGTTTGGGGTGGGATTTTCTAGCCTATCCAGATAGCTATCTATCTTCTTTAACTGCTCTGTGAATTCCTCCGCAGTTGCTGATGGTGGTTTGTATACGAGGATAATTACTAGATTCTTATTTTCCACTTTAATGCCGAGGATTTCTACTATATCATTCATAGCGTTCAAAACTTCTGTGCAACAGAGAGTATCTTTTATATAGAGTCCTACTCCTCCCTGTGACCTATTAATTCTATCACATCTATACATGTTATAGTTTTCTATCTGAATCTCTCCGTCCAAAACATCCCTTGTATGTGTTTCTGTAAATGCTCCAAACATGGCATTTGCTTCTGATAGGAGTCCACTAACATAACTAACTTTGTCATTTTTATTTGATTTCAGACCTTGAATATTTGCAAATATGAAGCAGGAGTTACCATTTGGGATGTTTGGTCTTTCTTTGTGTTTGGTTAGTACCACTGGTGATGTCCTACCTGGTATGGCCCCTGGTGCCCATACCCCTGGTTTCTCCAGTACTGACTTTGATTGTTTATACAGCCCTGATGAGCTGGTGCCTGTCTTGTCTTGTCCCACTGTTCTGCCCATCTGTCCCCTCTGTACCATTTCCACCTTTTGTCTCTTTCTTTTATCTGGTTGTTTCTCCTTATATCTAAAAAGATTGCTGTTCTTTTCATTTTCCCTTTCCCTGCTTTCTCTGTATCGTACTGTTCCCTTTATATGGTGGTCTGGGCAGCTCATGTCATAACATTCTCTGGACTGTGTTGAAGCTTGACACATCACTGGATGGAAGTATCTGCACTCTTTGTTAAACCGACACTTTCCTTTCCTTAACATGTTGGCACATTTTCTGGTGTGTTTATTCCAACAATCTCTGCCATAAAGGCACATACCTTTAGCATAAATTTGCATATATTTTGGCTGCCTATATTTACTGACTTTGTATTTTCCCAAAGATCTGCAGAATTATCTGCGTTTTTCCTCTCTTTCCACTCCTTGGTTTTCCTCGTTATCTGCGCTTTTCTCCTTTGATGACATGGGGCCAACATTTTCCCTGGAAGAGGACTCCCTACTATATCTGTATTAGAGGCTATGGCTATGGTGGCGTCCTTAACCAAAACCGGATGTTCACTATGGCTGGGGGCTGGGTCTGGGTCAGTCCTGGGACTGGGGGCTGAGTTAGCTAATGTTTTTGTCTCCTGTGTTTTTCCCGTGGATGACTGTTTATTTTTGGGTCAATTGTTGTAGACTGGTCATTCTGTGTGTTATACTTTACCCCTTTCTTATCTTCCCAAGTTCTATAAATACCGGGAGACTATTCAATAGTTCCTCTTTTTCTTCATGCTTATTGTTTATTAGCCTCCTGAGTGCTTTCCTGATATCTGTCCATAGTTCCACATCCTTGTTGCAGATCCAGAAACACCTTTCTAGACGGATGTCACTTCTTGTTACTGTGTTAATTTTTGAACATGTGACATGATGTTTTGAAAAGCAAAGGTTGCATGTGATTCTAGATCTTTTCCCAAGAGCCTTTTCACAAGTCCCACAGATATACTGTACTGCCATCCTGCCTGTATCCTATTTGTATTAGTATATGTGGGATGTACTGATTATGGAGACTTACTACACCTTATATTATATTATTGTTATAAGAACATAAGAACATAAGAAAGAAGGAACACTGCAGCAGGCCTACTGGCCCATGCGTTATAATATGTATTTACTTCTGTTTGCTCACTGTATAACTCTTTCTATATTTATTCCCCTCTGATCAGTCCTATATACATTTTAATGTATTATTCTCACTGAGATCCCCACACTGGTCTAGACAGGATATTGTGGTATGGTGTATATGGTGTTTTTATGGGTGTGTATGGTAGGCCTCTGTGGCTGACTTCAGCACTGCCAGGCGTATGACTAAAGCACACCACTCAGTCCTATACTGCCATGCGATGCCCGTTTTAGACCACTTTCATTTTCTTAGATCACTATCCTTGTGTTTTCTACTGCCAATTGGGTTCACTAGGTCTTTCTTATTCTGTCCTGGTATCCTAGTCTATTCGTTATAAGTGGTAACTCAGATCTATAAAAGTCGCTTTGGGACATTGACCACTCCAGGGCAAGTGGTCACCCGCACTGCCACACTACTATTGGATTTAATTTACTTTTATTTTATACCTAATAGTTTATCACTGTGCTGTACACTGGTTATTACAAGGATATACACTATATTTATTCCAGATACCTTTTCTTTTCACTGAACTAATACTGTGGTCATTGCTTTATTTCCACACGATACCTATGCTTCCGGTGTTTCCCTTACACTTCCATGGCAAAAACTTCCACACTTAGTAGTGGCAGCGAGAAAGACACTTCACATGGTTTTATACTCCAATTATGTATACTGTGATTCCCTGCACCTCAGTGCCACCATCACTTGTTTTTGTTTCTTATAACTATAGAATTTACTTATCTGTTATTTCTGCTTCTCAGGACCTCTGGCAATTTTCACTAGTGCCAATCCTTGTAGTATGTTTCCATATGCTATACCATATCTTTTAAGCTATACTGGGGATTTATTACTATTTCTCTTACTACAGATTTGGTTCACTGTATCACTGCACATATATATCCTTGCCACTCGCTATATTACTTAGTTCAATATATGTTTGTTAATTTTCACCTCCGAATTTGGATGTATCTGGCAATAATTCACTGGCCTCCAGGCCTATTCCCACGGTAACGGTTGCTCCACCGGCACTCTAGAATTTACACTATAGTCTATATTTTTTCCTATTTAATGTTCACTGCGATTTCTCTTATGTTGGTTCAAATGCGTATATGCACTTTATGGTTACACACACTTAATTCTCGCACTGTCTCCCCTCAGCTACTATCAGTAAACGCAATTTAAGACGGAGCTCCACCCCGCGTGACCACCCACGACACAAATAATAATAATAACCACTGTAGAAGGCACCTCCTCTCTCTCTCTCTCTCCCTCCTCCTGTGAAGCAAGTTCCTGAGCTGTGGTCTGTTGCTGTTCCAGATGAAGCTCTTGCAGCTCTTCAGTTGTTAGCTCTACCCTGTGGTCCTCCACCAACTCTTCCACATCCTCACCACTCACCTCCAACCCCAGGCTGTTCCCCAATGTCACAATATCTTCCACAACAGGCACAGGGTCGTCAGCTGCAAATCCTTCAAAATCCCTCTGTTGGACACAATCTGGCCACAGTGGTCTCCAAGCAGAGTTCAAAGTCCTGGTAGTCACTCCCTCCCAAGC
>WNWK01056664.1:0-10949 GCA_009830355.1 Cherax destructor
CCCGATGATCCAACTTGGCCACCAAGTTTCCTACGTTCTTTTATATTGTTCTTTTTTCTTGGTAAGGAGAGTTGTTATATTTGCTATATTGTGTTATGTTTTATTTATTATGTAATATGTTACATTATGTTAATAAGTTATTAACATAACATGAAAATAATGCTATACATTATCGGCACGATGTAAAAGTAGACACACATGCAATATAATGAGATCCTATATTGAAAACGTTTCGCCCACACAGTGGGCGAAAACTTCTACTATCTCATCATCATTAAGTACGTAGACACTCTGCATATTATCAAGTAATTATATTGTATCATTATACTTTTTGTCAATTTTGTTTTGATTGAGTGTTCAAGACAGGTAATGTTTGACACACTTGTAAAACTCATGAAAATCAATTATATCGACCTGGGTTTTAGCTCAATACCCACAGTCGATACAGAGACATGATTATTGAATAGATGATTACTTTTAAACTATTAATTAACTACATCAGGTCTCAGTAATATTGTTCTCAATATTAATGAGAGTAAAAACAGGCTCTGCAGTGCACAGTTTATAATAGTAAAGAAAAGACAGTTTGTAGAACAAACTTTTACTGGAACATTGTTATTATCTGTGTTGATCTTTATTATTTATTATTGATCACTCTCAGCACTCTTTATTCGGTGTAATAATGTGTTATACACTCACATACACTCTCAGTACTCTTTAGTAAGTGTAATAATGTGTTATACACTCACATACACTCTCAGCACTCTTTATTAAGTGTAATAATGTTTCTACACTCACATACACTCTCAGCACTCTTTATTAAGTGTAATAATGTGTTATACACTCACATACACACTCAGCACTCTTTATTAAGTGTAATAATGTGTTCTACACTCAAACACCTCAGCTCTCTTTATTAAGTGTAATAATGTGTTCTACACTACAACACTCTCAGCACTCTTTCATTAAGTGTAATAATGTCTTACTGACACTCATAACTCTCAACACCTTTTCAGTGAAAAGATTTATACACTCACTGAGGAATTAACGTTTCAAATATGGCAACTCCATGCAGCACTGTCCATACATGATATTACAACACAGGTATTTTAATATCATTATTTAAAAGTCAGATGTAACTGAACAGCAGAAGAAGTCCAAGAAATGGAGCCTCCTGTAGAAATCACAGTCCACCATGGTGAGCCTGGAAACCTGGTCCAGTCAGAAGAGAAGATCTTTCCTTGCAGCCTGACCACCATGGTGAAGCCTGGAAACCTGGTCCAGTCAGAAGAGATCTTTCCTTGCAGCCTGACCACCATGGTGAAGCCTGGAAACCTGGTCCAGTCAGAAGAGAAGATCTTCCCTTGCAGCCTGACCACCATGGTGAAGCCTGGAAACCTGGTCCAGTCAGAAGAGAAGATCTTCCCTTGCAGCCTGACCACCATGGTGAAGCCTGGAAACCTGGTCCAGTCAGAAGAGAAGATCTTCCCTTGCAGCCTGACCACCATGGTGAAGCCTGGAAACCTGGTCCAGTCAGAGAGAAGATCTTCCCTTGCAGCCTGACCACCATGGTGAAGCCTGGAAACCTGGTCCAGCCAGAAGAAAGATCTTCCTGCAGCCTGACCACCATGGTGAAGCCTGGAAACCTGGTCCAGTCAGAAGAGAAGATCTTCCTTGCAGCCTGACCACCATGGTGAAGCCTGGAAACCTGGTCCAGTCAGAAAGAAGATCTTCCTGAGCTAAAGGGAATCTGGAGCCTTCACAGAAGAAGACTCCGAGGAACCATGGTGAAGCCTGGAAACCTGGTCCAGTCAGAAGAAGATCTTCCTTGCAGCCTGACCACCATGGTGAAGCCTGGAAACCTGGTCCAGTCAGAAGAGAAGATCTTCCCTGCAGCCTGACCACCATGGTGAAGCCTGGAAACCTGGTCCAGTCAGAAGAGAAGATCTTCCATTGCAGCCTGACCACCATGGTGAAGCCTGGAAACCTGGTCCAGTCAGAAGAGAAGATCTTCCCTTGCAGCCTGACCACCATGGTGAAGCCTGGAAACCTGGTCCAGTCAGAAGAGAAGATCTTCCCTCGCCAGTGATCTTATAAGGTACATCCCTCCAGTGCTCAGAACTTATCAAGCAGAAAACAGTTTACACTGAGTCGTAAAAAGGGAATTAGTGAGCATTAACACAGCAGAGCCAGACTCCCAGAGGGGAACTATAGGCTTAAGTGCCGTGTGAAATAATAAAATAGAACAAATTTTGTCAGAGGGAAGAAAGTCTCCCTGAAAATAGGGTGTAGATATAATGTTATAGTGAATATCACAGTGGTACCGTAGTATACAGATACGATAATAAATGCTAAGGTGAAAATTAAGGCTGAAGTGTTAGGCCTAAAGAGTTTCATGTTTGTAATCAGTTGCCAGCAGTCGCCAGGACCCTACCACTCAGGTCAGCTGTATTAATAATCTTCTAAGCCTGCTAGTGTACCTGACCTAAATCTAGTGATACCATTGGTAAAAAAGAATTTCTATTGAAATACGAATAGGTTCACAATCTTCAAGAAATACATAAAGTGTACAGCTTGGTAGATATACGATAAACAGTGTGGAGTTGTGAGTTGTCAGAGAACGTATACAACAACGTAAGACCTTTTATTATCCAGTCAACCATAGTGAAAAATAGCATCGTTGTGGTGAAGGTAGAAAAAAAAATCTAGAAAAGCTAAACACAGTACAATGATCTATAAGTGCCCAAAACTTCAGGTGGTAAAACAGGGTGCCAGAGGTAAAACAGGGTGCCAAAGGTAAAACAGGGTGCCAGAGGTAAAAAAGGGTGCCAAAGATAAAACAGGGTGCCAGAGGTAAAATAGGGTGCCAGAGGTAAAACAGGGTGCCAGAGGTAAAATAGGGTGCCAGAGGTACGGCCGTTCGTCATAGTAGGAGCTGCCAGAAGCATCGGTTTTCTCCAACACGCAAGTTATACTTTTTGTATCAAACTGATCATTATTACTCTGTTAAATAATTTTCCAGTGTTGTGTCTCGCGTAGCCCAAATAAAACCGACAGGATTCATTAAAATAAGTGATACACTGACTGCATTTCGTCGGATCCGTCCAAGAAATAAGGGAATCAATGACCGAATTCAAAGCTGAAAGTTTCTAGGAGCCCCTAACACCCAAACGGATTCGTTGAAAAAATAAGATATCATCGACCGGATTCATAAGCGGACGGAGTATTAGGTGACCCAAACAATAACTTAGAGCGGTAAGATTGTCCCAAAGACATACACATTCCAATAAAACAGATACAATACAAATAGACAGATCTCTACTTTAAGGAAGTTATTAGTAGAATATACAGTAAAACAACCAATAAAATCAATCATGAAAACCTGTGTAGTATGCAACCAAACAAACAAACGTTCTACTGGATGGATTACATGCAACTTCTGTGGTAAATAGAGCCACGCCCCTTGTGCAGGTATTCAGGAATCAACTACACGAGATATTAAACCAGGGAAGTGTTTTTGGGCATGCCCAAATGAGACCGAACTGTGGAATAAAATCACATTGATATTAAAAGATGATAACATCAAACCAGCCTTCATAAAAAACATGACGGCACTTTATAACAGTTGGGAAAATAAAAAATCTGGGCCAGATGGTGCTATCGCCCCTAGTACAAATGTGGTCCTGGTAAACAGTAACTGTAAGAATGGAGAAATAAATGATATTGGCCTGAAGGGGGACAGGAGCTCTAGTGGGGAAACAGGTGTAGACAATGACATACAAAAACCAATGTTACAAACTAGCAATACCACAGTAGATAGTAACCAATGGGATGCCCCGAGAAATATTTAAGATAAATTACCAGAAATAACTGATGCAGGTTCCATTGTAAGGCTCCATTGTTAGCACTAGTGCTGAAGATAGAAATGAGACAGGAAAACACACACCAGTAGGGAATATGGTCACAAAAAAACAAGGGAAACAGTAACCAGGCCTATGCAAATATTATGCACTTGGTATTTGCATGCATAGAATATCTGGGAAAACAGATGGGACGTGCAACTTTGACCACCCCAGAAAATGCCGTGCCCATATGACAACAGGAAAATGCAGCCTCCCTTCCTGTAAGCTTTTCCACCCTGAAATGTGTCACTCATCAGTTCAGGAAAGACAGTGCTATAACTTATATTGCCAGGCACACCACCTAAAGGGTACAAGACGACACAGAACATCCAAACCATGGCAAAAACCTGGGTAGCCAAAGCCACTCCAGAGAGAGAGGTTTTTTACCACCAGGAAGGAAAAAAGGCTGGCAGGAAATGACAGAAATCGTACACCATCTCCAGTCATTTCTGGAGTGGAATCACAGTCAATGGCCTCCACTCCAAAACAACAGATATTAGTGCCAGGAAAAAAAGATTCCCCACCCCCATACCACCAATCCTACGACATTCATCTTTGCAAATATACAGGGTCTAAAGCCAGCGACAAACAACAAAATACCTTACATCCGTGGACTGCTTACAGAGTCAAATGCAATGTTTGCGGCTTTCACAGAGACCCACATAAAGGATCAATTGGACAATGAAATATGGATCCCGGGCTACAACCTATACAGATGTGACAGAGTGAACAGGCAAAGGGGAAGGTTGACCTGTATATCACCGAGTCACTTATATGCTCAGAACTACTAAATGCCTCAAATGATGTAGTTGAAGTTTTAGCACTAAAGATCGAGAATCAAAACCTGGTCATTGGTTGTCGTTTATAAGCTTGTCTTTCTAGGTGTTCCACCACTCTCCTCCTGATTATCTTCTCCATGACTTTGCATACTATACACGTCAGTGACACAGGTCTGTAGTTTAAAGCCTCGTGTCAGTCTCTATTCTTAAAAATTGTGTGTGTGTGTGTGTGTGTGTGTGTGTGTGTGTGTGTGTGTGTGTGTGTGTGTGTGTGTGTGTTAGTTTTGTGTGTGAGTGAGTGTGTGTGTTAGTTTTGTGTGTGAGTGAGTGTGTGTGTTAGTTTTGTGTATGTGTGTTAGTTTTGTGTGTGTGTGTGTGTTAGTTTTGTGTGTGTGTGTGTTAGTTTTGTGTGTGTGTATGTGTTAGTTTTGTGTGTGTTAGTTAGTTAGTTACCATTTTGTCCTAGGCACAAGTCGATTAGACACTAGGCCTGTTGTATATGTGTGTACTCACCTAATTGTACTCACCTAATTGTGGTTGCAGGGGTCGAGACTCAGCTCCTGGCCCCTCCTCTTCGCTGCCCGCTACTGGGTCTCTGCTCTCCCTGCTCCATGAGCTTTATCATACCTCGTCTTAAAACTGTGTATGGTTCCTGCCTCCACTATATCTTTCTCTAGACTATTCCACTTCCTGACTACTCTGTGGCTGAAGAAATGCTTCCTAACATCCCTTTGACTCATCTGAGTCTTCAGCTTCCAGTTGTGTCCCCTTGTTTCTGTGTTCCCTCTCTGGAACATCCTGTCACTGTCTACCTTGTCGATTTCCCTCAGTATTTTGTATGTCGTTATCGTGTCTCCTCTGACCCTTCTTTCCTCCAGTGTTGTTAGTCCTATTTCCCTCAACCTTTCTTCATAGGACAGACCCCTGAGTTGTGGAACTAACCTTGTCGCAAACCTTTGCGCTTTCTCTAGTTTCTTTACGTGCTTGACCAGGTGTGGGTTCCAGACTGGTGCTGCATATTCTAGTATGGGCCTGACGTGACACGGTGTGACAATGTCTTGAACTGATTCCTTGTTAGTAACGGAGACGTAATCTTAGGTTTGCCAGTCGCCTTTGCCGCAGTTTTTCTGCTTGTGTGCCTGAGAGGGGTTTTGGCGTTATACTCATCTTCAGGTCTTTCTCCTTGCCGAGGTTTGTAGCTTTGTCCGCCTAGCCTGTACTCTGTCAGCGGTCTTTTTGCCCTTCTCCGATCTTCATGACTTTGCATTTGGTGGATTGAATTCGAATGCCAGTTGCTAGACAGATGTCAAGCTTGTCAGATTTGTTTGAGTCTCTTGGTCCTTCGATGGATTCTCTCATTACACATCATCTCGAACGAGACACTTCTGAGTCTATCCGTCCGTCATGTCATTTACAATACCAAGAATAACACTGGTCCTAGGACTGACCTCGGTACACCGCTCGTCAGGCGCCCACTGTGATACCTCATCACGCATCATGACCCGTTGTTGCCTCCCTGTGAGGTATTCCCTGATCCATTCCAGTGCCCTTCCTGTTATACATGCTTGTTCTTCCAACTTCTTTACTAATCTCATGAGGATACATATACCAAGAATAACACTGGTCTAGGACGACCCTGCGGTACCGCTCGTCACAGGCGCCACTGTGATACTCATCAGCATCATGACCCGTTGTTGCCTCCTTTGAGGTATTCCTGATCCATTCCAGTGCCCTTCCTGTTATACATGCTTGTTCTTCCAACTTCTTTACTAATCTCATGTGAGGAACTGTGTCGAGGCCTTCCTGCAGTCCAGAAAATGCAATCAACCCACCCTTCTCTCTCTTGTGTGAGTGAGTGTGTGTGTGTGTGTGTGTGTGTGTGTGTGTGTGTGTGTGTGTGTGTGTGTGTGAGTGTGTGTGTGTGTGTGAGTACTCACCTAATTGTGGTTGCAGGGGTCGAT
Organism: Cherax destructor; assembly: GCA_009830355.1. Taxonomy (NCBI): domain Eukaryota; kingdom Metazoa; phylum Arthropoda; class Malacostraca; order Decapoda; family Parastacidae; genus Cherax; species Cherax destructor. The sequence continues at coordinate 6,643 of WNWK01056664.1, forward strand.
ACTCAGCTCCTGGCCCCGCCTCTTCGCTGTCTGCTACTGGGTCTCTGCTCTCCCTGCTCCATGAGCTTTATCATACATTGTCTTAAAACTATGTATGGTTCCTGCCTCCACTATATCTTTCTCTAGACTATTCCACTTCCTGACTACTCTATGGCTGAAGAAATGCTTCCTAACATCCCTTTGACTCATCTGAGTCTTCAGCTTCCAGTTGTGTCCCCTTGTATCTGTGTTCCCTCTCTGGAACATCCTGTCACTGTCTACCTTGTCGATTCCCCGCAGTATTTTGTATGTCGTTATCATGTCTCCTCTGACCCTTCTTTCCTCCAGTGTTGTTAGTCCTATTTCCCTCAACCTTTCTTCATAGGACAGTCCCCTGAGTTGCGGAACTAACCTTGTCGCAAACCTTTGCACTTTCTCTAGTTTCTTTACGTGCTTGACCAGGTGTGGGTTCCAGACTGGTGCTGCATATTCTAGTATGGGCCTGACGTACACGGTGTACAGTGTCTTGAATGATTCCTTGTTAAGGTAACGGAACGCTAATCTTAGGTTTGCCAGTCGCCCATATGCTGCCGCAGTTATCTGGTTGATGTGTGCCTCCGGAGACGTGTTTGGCGTTATACTCACCCCAAGGTCTTTCTCCTTTGACGAGGTTTGTAGCCTTTGTCCGCCTAGCCTGTACTCTGTCAGCGGTCTTCTTTGCCCTTCTCCGATCTTCATGACTTTGCATTTGGTGGGATTGAATTCGAAAAGCCAGTTGCTAGACCAGATGTCAAGCTTGTCCAGGTCTGTTTGCAGTCCTGCTTGGTCATCTTCCGATGTGATTCTCCTCATTAATTTCACATCATCTGCGAACAGAGACACTTCTGAGTCTATCCCGTCCGTCATGTCATTTACACATACCAAGAATAACACTGGTCCTAGGACTGACCCCTGCGGTACACCGCTCGTCACAGGCGCCCACTGTGATACCTCATCACGCACCATGACCAGTTGTTGCCTCCCTGTGAGGTATTCCCTGATCCATTCCAGTGCCCTTCCTGTTATACATGCTTGTTCTTCCAACTTCTTTACCAATCTCATGTGAGGAACTGTGTCGAAGGCCTTCCTGCAGTCCAGGAAAATGCAATCAACCCACACTTCTCTCTCTCTTGCCTTACCTCTGTTACTTTATCATAGAACTCCAGGAGGTTTGTTACACAGGGTTTGCCTTCCCGGAATCCGTGCTGTCTGGTGTTTATTATCCTGTTCAGCTCCAGATGCTTTACCATTTTTTCCTGATGATTTTCTCCAGGACTTTGCACATTATACACGTAAGTGACACCGGTCTATAGTTTAGTGCCTCTTTTCTGTCCTCTTTTTTAAAGATGGGGACTACGTTGGCCTTTTTCCATACCTCAGGTAGCTGCCCAGTTTCAAGGGATGTGTTGAATATTATGGTAAGTGGCACACTCAGTACCTCAGCTCCTTCCCGAAGAACCCACGGGAAGATATTGTCCGGACCCGTCGCCTTTGAGGTATCAAGGTCACTGAGTAACTGCTTCACCTCCTCCTCAGTTGTGTGTATGCCCTCTAGCACTTGATACATCCCTTTTTGGTGACGCACCCCGTCCTGTCTATCCAGCTGCCTTCCTTTCTCCACTGTGAATACTTCCTTAAACTTCAAGTTGAGCTCCTCACATACCTCTTGATCGTTACTTGTGAGTTCTCCATCTTTTCTCCACAGCCTTATAACTGTTTTGGTTAGAAAGGTATCTCACGTATATTTTGAATGCAAGATTGGTGACCAGGATAAGAACTGGGTTCCACACATATGCTGCAACATTTGTGCTACTAACCTTCGCCAAGTGACATGGTGGGAGTCAACACACCATACCAACAATTGTTATTTCTGCATGGTACCTGCAGTACAAAATGGCTTGTCAAAGATAAAAAAGGGGTCCATTGAATATCCAAACATTCCATCAGCTATTCACCCAGTGCCACATGGAGAAGGTCCACTTGTTCTTGATGTACCAACTTCGGTATTCTTCCAGTCAGATGAAGAACGTGGTGAGGAGGAAGAAGTGAAGGATAACAATGCTGGATTACAGAGTGACCGAAACTTTGATGAAGCTCACTCCTCTAGGACACATCTCATAACAAAAGAGAAACTCTATGATCTTGTCAGGGATCTGCAACTACCCAAAAATAAGGCAGAGCTGCTAGGCTGTCGTCTTCAACAGTGGAATCTCGTAGCAGCTGATGTGAAGATTTCAAAATTTCGTGACCGTCAGCAGCAGTTCAACGATTTCTTCGTAATGGAAGGTGATTTAGTGGCTGCAACAATATTAATGGTCTGATGGAAGCACTTGGCATCGACTACGAATCCAATCACTTGAGGCTGTTGATAGATTCATCAAAAACGAGTCTGAAAGTTGTCTTGCTTCATAACGGCAATAGTAAACCATCAGTTCCTGTGGATTATGCAACACATTTGAAAGAAACTTATGAGAATATAAAGCATATGTTGCAATGCATGAAATATGATGAACATCAATGGCAGCTCTGTGGTGACTTTAAGGTTGTTGCTCTCGTGCAACATCCACCTCTCATTGAACCAAACAAAATTTTGCTACCACCACTACACATAAAACTGGGGCTCATGAAAAACTTTGTAAAAGCTTTGGACAGATCCGGTCAGGGATTCAAGTGTTTAACATCAAAATTCCCCTCGCTGAGCGACGCTAAGATAAGAGAGGGAGTCTTCAATGGTTCTCAGATTTGAGAGCTTCTTAAAGATGGTGACTGAATCAGACCTTCATGGGGAGGAGAAAGCTGCTTGGGAAGCATTCAAGTTAGTGACGCAGGGATTTCTCGGAAACAGAAGGGAAGGCAACTAAAAATTGGTGGAAAATCTCACCAAGGCTTACAAGAACATGGGATGTAACATGTTACTTAAAATCCACTTTTTGGACTTACATTTAGACTTTTTTTTTTCCAGCGAACTGTGGGGCAGTTAGTGACGAAGAACATGGTGAAAGGTTTCACAAAGATATTTCAACCATGGAAAAATGGTTCCAGGGCAAATGTGGCAGAAGAATGCTTGCAGACTATTACTGGGCATTGGCAAGAGATGATTCTTCAGCCCACTATAAGCGTCAAGCAAAAAGGCAGAGAGTAGGTACGGATTAGAGTTTAAAATATACTATCACATATTGTACGTTTTAACAAAATAATCAAATATTACATGTCTTTAAACCTATATAGCCAATAAGCATTTTTCAATGTGATATTTGGATTCAGGACATGAACATACATACAAATTAACTAATCTCATTTAAGAAGCATACAATTTTTCAAAAATTGTTGACCAGTGTATAAATGAACTTGCCGAATAGGCTGAACTCCCTTAGAAATTGGATTTAAAAAAAAATCTAATATATTAATAGAAATATTTTTTCATTGACAATAACATAAGATATTTTAATTTTTGGACCAAACCTAACTTGGAACGCTCACCTAACCTAACTTAAATTAGCATAATTTTTAAGCTAAATTCTTCTCTGTGTTGCATAAGTCAGTTTAAATTTATTTAATATTGTTTCAAATCAATTATATATATTATTTTCGTTATGTTTAGATTGATTTTTGCTCATTTATTGCCAAAACAAATTTTCTTCTGCTAATTCGCAAGAAATGCGCTGCCGATAAACTTTGCGATTCGTCTTAATCGGCGCAAAGCTCATTGAATATTTTTCTCCAACCACTCCCCTATATTCTATGTGAACTTTATTTATAAACAAAATGCTTTAACAAAGATGCACTGGGAAAGAGAACAATATGGATGATATCTCAAAATCTACACCTTAAATACTTCATCCAGCTCCTCGGAGGTGGGTCATATGCCCAGAATGCTGCAGGCATTTTCCTTCTTGATCGCAACACTGAGTGAAAGAGAAAACTGGCCGCTCTGGGGTCCTTGGTTTCCGTGATGAGTTTTTCTCCTAACTCTCTCAGGAATATTAAAGAACAGGTGCCCTATGATCCAATGGTCTCCGACCCTACTGGGACGAAGTTGTAGCATGGTGGCATAGGCCTCTCTGAAGCTGGCGACCCAGCCCCCTTCAGCTTCATAGTATAGCAAGTAGGTGTCAGCCAACGTAGAGGTACAGGTGTAGTCCCATGAAATCTCGTTACCATCTGGACGCTTTTGGCTTCCGTTAGACCTCAGTATTTGAGGTTCCAGTTCTACTGGCAATGGGCCGTGGAGAGACTTCTCTTGATGATGTCGTTGACCTTCTCATGTCTGGCATACTTTCCTTCTGATG
>WNWK01056665.1:0-10948 GCA_009830355.1 Cherax destructor
CCAGCCTAGAGAGAAAAAGCGATTTGAAAAGAATCATCCTGGGCTTGGCGTCCTAGTTTTGAAGGTTCTCTTTATCCATCCTATCATTTTCCTAGCAGGTGAGATAGATACATTGTTGTGGTCTTTGAAGGCGAGATCCTCTGACATTATCACTCCCATGTCCTTCACATTTCTTTTTCGCTCTATTGTATGGTTAGAATTTGTCATATACCCTGATGCATTTTTAATTTCCTCAAGTTTTCCATATCTGAGTAGTTAAAATTTTTCCTCGTTGAACTTCATATTGTTTTGAGTGGCCCATTTGAAGATTTGCTTGATGTCAGCTTGGAGTCTTGCGGTGTCTTCGATGGAGGTCACTGCCATGGCAATCCTGGTGTCATCTGCAAAGGAAGACATGACTGACTGACTTACATCTCTGTCTATGTCAGAAATGAGGATGTGGAACAGAATGGGAGCGAGTACTGTGCCGTGTGGAACAGAGCTTTTCACCGTGGCTGCCTGGGACTTTACTCTGTTTACTATTTCTCTTTGTGTTCTATTTGTCAGGAAGTTATAGATCCATATACGAACTTTTCCTGTTATTCCTTTATCACGCATTTCGTGTGCTATTACACCATGGTCACACTTGTCGAAGGCTTTTGCCTCAACAGCATCCAGGACCTTATCATAGTTGTCCAGTAGCTGGGACAGGCAGGAGCGACATGCTCTAGTTCCTTGATAATGTGAGTTGTCACGAAAGCGCTTGGAATTCCTCTATTTTTTCATAGTGGTTGTCTTAACTCAGTGGTGGACCTGACTTAACTCAGTGGTGGACCTGACTTAACTCAGTGGTGGACCTGACTTAACTCAGTGGTGGACCTGACTTAACTCAGTGGTGGACCTGACTTAACTTGAGTGGTGGACCTGACTTAACTCAGTGGTGGACCTGACTTAACTCAGTGGTGGACCTGACTTAACTCAGTGAAGACGTGTCTTGTGTGCTCTCTGTCAATCTGAAGAAGATGTCCTCTCTTGAGCTACTCTACCAGCAGCTGAAGGAAGAACTGAGGGTAGCTAAGCTTGAGATACAGCGACTGACTGAGGAAAACAAGAGGATTCGTAGTAATCCTCCTGTTGAGAATCCTCAAGCCAGGAAAGGAACCTGGACAGTGGCTAAAACGCAGGGACAAAGTTAAGGCTCAAGAGGACGGGTGGAGAGGTAGAAACAACAAAAGGGACCCAGGAGAATGTTGTGGAAACATCGAACCCATTCTCCGTGCTACCCGATGAATGTGAGTCGACTTCTGGGGCGTACGACGAAAGACACAAAGGAAGGTAAAAACATTGTTGTTGGGGGACAGTCAGGTTAGGTACATGGATAGGGCTTTCTGTTTGATTGATAGGAGTAGGAGACAGAGGGTTTGCCTTCCTGGGGCTGGGATGGAGGATATTGTTAGCGTCTGGACGACATCATGAGAGGTAATGGGGCAATCCTATTATCTGTCTCAGTGCTGGAGGCAACGATGTTGGCAGACGTAGGGTGAGGACCTGACTAGCAGGTTTAGGTCAGCAATAGACATAATTAGGAAGAAGGGTGGGAACCCTGTCATATGTGGTATTTTGCCAAGGGAGAGGAGTTGAAATGAATGGCTGCCCAGGGCAATTGGTGTCAATTGCTGGCTGGACAAATACTGTAAGGAAAATTCAGTAACATTCATTGATAACTGGGACCTCTTCTATGGCAGAAATGACATGTATGCCAGGGATGGGGTTCCTTATCCAGGTCTGGGGTGGGGGCACTGGCAACTGCAGTGGAGGGGAGCTGTTAGGGCTTTAAACTAGAAATAGTTAGTGGTATGGGTTTTGGGGGAAAACAGAAGTCAGTGTAGTAATATTATAAGTTGTAGGAGAACTAGTAATAGGCAGAATAAAAGTGGATAGTGGAAAGCTAGTGACACTAGATGACAAGGACAAATAATAGGTATAGTGGAAAAACAGAGATGAGCAGGAAGGGTAAAAGAAAGGGGTCTCTAAATATATATTAACCAATAGTCGTAGTGCTAGGAATAAGATGGACGAGTTGAGATTGGTTGCAAGTACAGGTAATATTGATGTTTTGCAATAACTGAGACATGGTTTAATATGAAAAATCGGGACTTGCCTGCCGAATGTCACATTCAGGGTTTTTAAAATTTTTCCAAGTAGACAGAAGTATCGGAAAAGGGGTGGGGTGGCACTCTATGTCCGTGATCATTTAAATTGTTGCATAAAAAGGGGATAAAGTCTGAATTAACACATACAGAGTCTGTCTGGATAGAATTTTCAGAGGGGTGAAAAATTGATTTTAGGCGTGATTTACCGTCCTCCAAACTTAGATAGGGAACAAGGGAGACTACTTTGGGAGGAAATTGTTAAGGCCACAAGACACGATAACGTAGTAATTCTGGGGATTTAACTTTAGTCAGATTGATTGGAATTTCATGACAGGGAATTTAGAATCTAACGACTTTTTAGAAGTAGTTAGGATTGCTTTTGAAGCAGTTTGTAACAGAACCTACAGGAAATAACCTACTTGACTTGGTTCTGGCAAGCAAAACCCTTGTTAATAATTTAGAAATTACAAGAGGAACTCGGCTCAAGCGACCACAAGTCAATTACCTTTAGCATTGAATGGATGTATGATAGTAGGGATAATTCAGTAATGGTCCCAGATTTTCGCTTAGCAGATTATAATGGACTTAGAACACTTATCAACTGTGGACTGGGGTGGGAAAAGGGGGTATCAATATGACAGTTTTCTTAACACTATACAGGCTGCCCAAAGAACATTTTTTCCCGTATAAGAAATTAGATCAAGTAGAAATGACCCAAAATGGATGAATAATAGGCTCAAATATCTTTTAGGGCAAAGGAAAGGAATTTATAGGCGCATAAAAAGAGGTGAGGGTCATCTTATAAATCAGTATACTGACATTAAGAGGGACGTTAAAAGGGAATAAGAAAAGCTAAACAGGACTATGAAATTAAAGTTGCTGGGATTCAAAAACTAACCCAAAAGTTTTTCCAGGTTTATAGAACAAAAGTTAGGGATAAGATAGGTCCCCTTAAAGATAACTTTGGGCATCTTACTGACAAGGAGAATGATATGTGCTCATTTTTAATAATTATTTTCTCTCGGTTTTCACACAGGAAGACATTAATAATATCAGTAATTAATTTTTACAGGGCCCAGAAGAAAATAAATTATGTAATATCACATCACTAGCGAAATGATTATGAAACAGCTGGACCGACTGAAACAAAATAAATCGCCGGGTCCTGATGAGCTTTTGCAAGGGTTCTTAAGGAATGCAAAATGGAACTCTGTGAACCAATATCTAACATTTTTAATTTATCTCTTCAAACAGGTGTAGTGTCTGATATGTGGAAGATGGCTAATGTAATTCCTATTTTTAAAGCAGGGGACAAGTCACTACCGTCAAACTACCCCCAATAAGCCTGACCTCAATTGTAGGCAAATTACTAGAGTCAATTTAGCTGATATTATTAGAAGCCATCTAGATAACCATAATTTGATTAATGATACCCAGCATGGATTCACGAGGGCCGTTCCTGCCTATCTAATTTATTAACCTTCTTCAGTAAAGCTTTTGAGGCTGTTGATCACGATAAAGAATTCGATATTGTTTATTTAGACTTTAGTAAGGCTTTTGATGAGTACCGCACCAGAGACTGTTAAAGAAAGTGGCAGCTCATGGCATTGGGGAAAAGTGCTGTCATGGATCAGTCATGGCTCACCAATAGGAAGCAGAGAGTGTGCATAAATGGGGTTAAATCCGAATGGGACTTGTAACAAGTGGTGTTCCACAGGGAGTCAGTCTTAGGCCCATTGTTATTTATAATATATATCAATGACCTTGATGAGGAATTACTAGTGATATGAGCAAATTCGCCGACGACACGAAGATAGGTAGGATAATTGATTCAAACATAGATGTCATAGAACTTCAGGAAGATTTAGACAAACTTAATTCGTGGTCAGAAAAGTGGCAGATGCAGTTCAATGTAGATAAATGCAAGGTTCTGAAGCTCGGGAGTGTCCATGACCCAAGCACTTATAAGTTAAATAACGTAGAACTTAGCCATACAGATTGCGAGAAGGACTTGGGGGTGATGGTAAGCAGCAACCTTAAACCAAGACAGCAATGCCTAAGCGTACGTAATAAGGCAAATAGATTACTGGGATTTATATCCAGAAGTGTTGAACAGAAGTCCAGAGGTTATATTACAGCTTTATACATCATTAGTAAGGCCTCACCTAGAATTACGCAGCTCAGTTCTGGTCTCCATATTACAGAATGGACATAAATTCGTTAGAAAACATTCAGCGTAGAATGACTAAATTAATACATAGCATTAGAAATCTTCCTTACGAAGAAAGATTGAAGACCTAAAATTACATTCACTTGTAAGACGTAGAATGAGGGAGACATGATCGAGGTATACAAGTGGAAAATGGAGTATTAACAAAGGGGATATAAATAAGGTCTTGAGGATATCTCTCAAGAACCCGCAATAATGGATTCAAGTTAGATAAGTTTAGTTTAGAAAGGATATAGGAAAGTATTGGTTTGGAAATAGGGTAGTTGATGAGTGGAACAGTCTGCCTAGTAGGGTTATTGAAGCTAGGACCTTGGGTAGTTTCAAATTTAGGTTGGATAAATTCATGAGTGAGAGGGGTTGGATTTGAGTGGGACTCCGCATGAGTGGGTAGAATTGTCAAAGCTTATTTCTTGGGTAGCATTGAAAATTGGGTTGAGCAAATATTCTGTTAGTGGGACGGATTGTGAAGGACCTGCCTAGTATGGGCCAACAGGCCTGCTGCAGTGTTCCTCCTTTCTTATGTTCTTATGTTCTTAACCCTTGTTGCCCTGGGTTGTGTAGATGATGGGTATCTAGGTGGTTGGCGATCATGCTTCTTAGAACTCTCTCAAAGATTTTTATGATATGGGATGTTAGTACTATCGGTCTGTAGTTCTTTGCAATTGCTTTACTACCACCTTTGTGGAGTGGGGGCTATGTCTGTTGTTTTTAGTGTGTGTGGGATGACCCCTGTGTCCATGCTTCCTCTCCATAGAATGTTGAAGGCATGCGACAGGGGATTCTTGCAATTCTTGATGAACACGGAGTTCCATGAGTCTGAGCCTGGGGCAGAGTACATGGGCATGTCATTTATTGCCTTTTCAGTCTTGTGGAGTTAGGATAACATCCAAAATTTTTGAGATGACCAAATTTTGGGTTTCGTTCATAAAGAATTCATTTGGATTTTCGACCCTTAGTCAGGGCAGTGGCTCTCTGGACACTAAGTCGTATTGGGACTTTAATATCTCACTCATTTCTTGGCTGTCATCTGTGTATGTCCCATCTCGCCTAAGCAGGGGCCCAATACTGGATGTTGTTTTTCCTTTAGATTTGGCATAAGAGAAGAAGTATTTTGTTTTTGTTTTTTAGTTTCCTTTATGGCTTTTAGTTCTTCCTGTGATTCTTGTCTCCTGTAAGATTTCTTCAGCTTAAGTTCGATATTTGCAATTTCATTGACCAGTGCCTCCCTTTGTATTTCCGATATATTGGTCCCTCTCAGCAGCTCTATGACTCTTCGCCTTCGTCTGTATAGGGAACGTCTCTCTCTTTCTAGTTTACATCTTATCTTTCTTTTTCTTAATGGAATGTGTCTTGAGTAGATCTCAAGAACCACAGAGTTTATTTTTCTAAGCAAATGTTTGGATCCGTGTTGTTTAGGATATCTTCCCAGCTTGTTTCATTTACGACATGGTTGACTTTATGCAGAGCATTTCGGGCAAATTAGGTCGGTTTTGCCCCAGGATGCTACCCACACCAGCTGACTAACTCCCAGGTACCTATTTTACTGATGGGTGAACATAGACAACCGGTGTAAAAAAAACACGCCCAATGTTTCTACCCTCGTTGGAAATCGAACCCGGACTCTCGCCGTGTGAAGCCGAGAGCTTTAGCCACCAGGCCACAAATACAAATATAAATACTTATTCTAAACTTAGAAAGAATCCCTTAGATTCTGTTAATAATAACTTTAATAAAACGATAAAACGACTACTGAAAGGGAAAGATGAACTCATCAATCCATCATTACCATATATGTATGGATCAATAAAATCACACAAACCAGGTAATCCAGTCACACTATTATTAGCTCCATAGGTTCACTTTCCTATAATTTATCTAAATGGCTAGTAGATATGTTGAGCCTAATTGTTGGTAAAAATTCAAAATTTAAAGTTGAAAACAATATAGATTTAGTGGATAAATTAAGCACCTTGACTGATTAAAATAATTACAATATGGTTAGTTTTGATGTTATTTCTTTGTTTACAAATGTTGCAGTTGATGATTTATCAAGTTTCATATCTAAAGAACTTATTAATTACGATTTAACATTGTCAGTAACTACAATCATTGAGTTTATTAAACTGTGTATTATTGATGCAAAGTTTGGGTTTAATGGAGAGTTGTACACTAACAAGCTTGGTATGGCAATGAGATATCCTCTCTCACCTGTCCTTAGTAATTTGTACATGGAATATTTTTGAGACAAGATTGCTTAACAAAATCCTTCTCAAAAGAGTTAAGTGGTACAGATATGATGATGACGTTTTATGTCTTATGCCTAAGGATATAGATATAAAACATTTCCTTGTTAAATTAAATAATCTAGCTCATTCCATAAATTTCACTGTTGAGTTTGAACAATATAACTCATTGCCTTTCTAGACGTTTTAATTATAAAAGGGAACCATGATTTTAAATTTAAAAATTTGAGAAAACCAACAAATAACTGTTCTTATGTACACTATTATTCTTCACATCATAATAGAGTTAAACTGTCTGTATTCTCATCAATGTTTTTTGAGAAGTTTACGCATTTGTAGCCCAGAGTTCATAAAAGAAGAAATCTTGAAAATTTATGAAATAGCTAATGATCTAAAATACCCAAAACACTTAACTGATAAATCTTTGAATCCATGCTTGAGGCTCACTGATGTGCCCGGGCTGCCATGCTTGAGGCTCACTGATGTGCCCGGGCTGCCATGCTTGAGGCTCACTGATGTTCCCGGCTGCCATGCTTGAGGCTCACTGATGTGCCCGGGCTGCCATGCTTGAGGCTCACTGATGTGCCCGGGCTGCCATGCTTGAGGCTCACTGATGTGCCCGGGCTGCCATGCTTCAGGCTCACTGATGTGCCCGGGCTGGGAAAGAAACATGGTTTGTAAACAAGGCTGCCCAGCTTATGTGGCTGAGTCGATAAGAGCGCTGCCTGGGATTCTTGTCCGTACCAGTAGCAGTATCGAGTCCTGCTGTCTACGATCTTTCTCTGTATATATATATATATATATATATATATATATATATATATATATATATATATATATATATATATATATATACAGTGCTAGTCATGGCATTATGCCAGGGTGAACACCCTGGCATAATGCCGTGACGAATATCAATGGCCTACCATACACTGGAGTCTTTTTGTCAGTGCATTATGCCGGGTAGCAACCGTTAGCATGACGTCACAGCCTGCCGCCACACTTGACAGTGACTCCTCAGTGCTCACGTGGCTGCCGTGGTGAGAGGAGTGTTGCACTTTGTCTCTCATCCGCACCATCTTTTGTCCAATATTCCCTTTGGTTTTGGGGCTATACATGTTTGATTATGGGTAAAAGGAAGTCTTTAACGCCTGAAACTATAGCTCAAATCATAAGGCTTCACAAAGCTGGGCACCTGACGAAAGAAACAGTGGAGAATGTTGGTGTGTGTGAGCGTTCAGTGAGGAACTGGGTGCATTGTTTCAAGGCTGGTGGCGGTGTCGAGTTACCGTCTGCCAAACCTTGGCCTGGCCCCTCGAAGAAGACATCTGTTCATACCTTAACTGTGTTAAAGAAGCAGTTAGAGAGTACACCTAAGATAACTGCTAGAGAACTGAATGAAAAGAACCCACATCTTCTCTCAGAGGTCTCTGTAAGAACTGTTAACAGACGTCTGTCAGAACTGGGCTACAGTAGTCTCCGCCAGGTTAAGAAACCGATCCTCTCCAAGCCACAGAGAGTGGCTTGGAGTACTTTGGAGTGACGAAGCAACGTTCACCGTCACCTGTAACCATAGGGGACATGTGTACCGGCCCAGAGGTAGTGACCTGCTACACTCACGCTACACCTGTTGGACCACCAAACACCCAGACTCACTCATGGTTTGGGGGTGTTTCAGTGCTCAGAGTGTTGGTGAACTCATTGTGCTTCCCAAAAACCAGTATATGAACCAGTATAATTACCTGGAGTTATTGTGTGACAATTTACCTGAGGCGTTTGACAAGGGCGGGGCTACGGTGTTTATGCACGACGGTGCACCGTGTCATACCTCCAAATCTGTAGTTCAGTGGCTTAAGGACTGTGAAGTAAGGTTCTTTAATGACTGGCCAGACAATTCCCCAGACCTAAACCCTATTGAGAACCTCTGGTCAATAGTGAAACGAAGTTCACTGGGCAAGGATATCAGTTCCATCCTGCGGCTGGAGGCTGCTCTACATGAGGCATGGAATAATATACCTCCCCAAACCCTCAAAAATTTGTGTGAGAGTCTTCCTACACCGCTGAGGGACGTGATTAAGCGTACCATTAAAACCTCAGTAAGTGGTATGTATTTGTGTTTTGGTACGTGTGTGGAGAAGGGCGGCATAATGCCGTGACTATACTGTATATATATATATATATATATATATATATATATATATATATTGTATATGCAGAAAGAAAGAGAGGGAGAGAGGCACGGCACATACAAGCAGGCAGGACGTGAGTCACAAGGACGCAGCCAGTGAAGCATGGTAGTAGGGAAGGAGAGGCAGTCATGCATGGTGGCAGGGAAGGAGGAGGTAGTCATGCATGGTGGCAGGGAAGGAGAGACAGGAGTCAGGCATGGAGGCAGGGGAGGAGAGAGGCAGTCATGCATGGTGGCATGGAAGGAGAGAGGCAGTCATGCATGGTGGCAGGAAGGAGAGACAGGGAGTCAGGCATGGAGACAGGGGAGGAGAGAGAGGCAGTCAGGCATGGTGGCAGGGAAAAGAGAGAGAGGCAGTCAGGCATATAAGCAGGAAGGAGAGAGAGGTAGTCAGGCATGGATGAAGGGAAGGAGAGAGAGGCATGGAGGAAGGGAAGGAGAGAGGGCAGTCATGCATGGAGGCAGGGAAGGAGAGATAGACAGTCATGCATGGTGGCAGGGAAGGAGAGAGAGGTAGTCATGCATGGTGGCAGGGAAGGAGAGAGAGGCAGTCATACATGGAGGCAGGGAAGGAGAGAGGCAGTCAGAGAGGCACGGTATAAAGCCTTTTTATTCAAAATCTTACCTTATCTGGCTAAGGCAAAGGGTCCACCTGACCGAGTACGGTGGTAACGGAGTCGGATACGGTGCGTGGCGTCAGTAGCTCTATAAACCCCCAACAAACAAGATAAAGTATTACTCCAAGAAAAAATTATTCCTCTAATATTTCCCGGCTCAGCATTCTTATAAGGAAGCCAGAAACAAGTTGCCTTGTTCTTCTTGACAGTAAATGACGGTAAATGTGCTGTTTGTGAGGTAAGATGGTAGAAAATAACAGTGGTGAACGTTATTTATGATGAACATTGTTTTCTTAAAAATTATAGACGTCTCCTAACATGTGATAGTAATTACCGAAGTTATTGTTTTCTAGTTATTTGATGAGATCATTGGTTTATTTTAACTACTAGTTTATTGGATGAGATTATTAGTCTATTTTCCCGGTGTTATTGATTTCTTTTCGGAATTATTGGCTTTTTCTGGAATTATTGGTTTATTTAATGAGACTGGTTTATTTTCTGGAATTATTGCTTTATTTTTCAGAATTTCTTGGTTTATTTTTCAGAATTATTGGTTTATTTAATGGGATTATTATAGGTATTATTGCAGAGATAATTGTAGGGGATTATGAATGTTACTGTGTGAATTATTACGGATTATTATACTTGACAGAACATTATTTTATGAATAAATTTATTTTCATGGGGCACTAAAACCGTAGAGGAAATACAGCGACTAGAGGAATGAGGGGCTTAATCAGGTTTGATCCAAGGCACCTCCCTTCAAGGGTCCTCTATGGATAATTTTACTAGATTATTGGTTTAGGTAGAAATTGTCGAAATTCCCTGCTCCCAATTTAATGTTATTCATAAATAACAAAAAAAAAAAAAAAGCACAATACCGTGACTAGAACAGTACACAAATAACCCGCATATAGAAGAAAGGAGCTTACACGACGTTTAGGTCCGACTTGAACCATTTACAAAGTCTGTAAATGGTCCAAGTCGGACCGAAACGTCGTCAGCTTAAAAATTCCCTTTTGGAATTCAGTCCCTACAATATCTTGCATGCAAGATGGGGTTCAGATGCCTAGGGTGCCGGGTATCCCGGACCGCCTTAGTACTGAGTCTATCCTTAATGTTGCTAGTTCAAGTAGTAGTTCCTCTCCGGGGACGCTTTGTTGGGAAAAACTACTTGAATGAGTTATAGCATCTCTCGCTGATGCAAAAGCAATTGCGAAAGCCGTTTCTGTTGCTAGTGTATTCACTAGAGTGCCAGTTGTTGTCCCTCGTGTTCCAGATAGTGTTCTTTCCCGTTGACAGTAAGTCCTTTGCAGAGTAAAATGTCGTGTGTCAGTAATTTTACCTGCAGTAAAAGATAGTGGGGCCTTCTCCTTTGTTCATACTTTGTGTTATTGAGCTATCTATTTCACCCGGGAGATCCTTCCACTCCACCGTGCCGTTCATTCCTCCAGTAGGAAAGTGTTCCCAGTTCTTAGTGAATAAAGAAAACTCAGTTTAAGAGATTATTTGCATTTGCTAGCCGAGTCCTTACTAAG
>WNWK01056666.1:0-10947 GCA_009830355.1 Cherax destructor
GATTTTTAATTTAGTTTTTATGACAAAAAAATTTTTTTAAAAAAAAATTATACACTTTTAAAAAGATTAAAAAGATTTAAGGCCAAAGGTTTTCTGAAAAATATTTTTTTGATAAAATACACCATATAAACTTCCCCAAAAAAAAAAATAAAATTTTCCCTTTCTTTTCCCAAAATTTAATTGCAGTAGAAATTTATTTAAAATTTTAAAATCTTAGTATTTTTAAAAAATATTTTTCAGAAAAGCACTCAAACCCTCTAAAACGTCAAATATCAAAAAATCCCTTTTTCAAATTTTTTTTAAAAAATTAAATTTTTTGATTTTTTTTGTTTTAAGGTTTTTTAAAAAAATTTAAAAAAAAATTAAATTTTTATTGTTTTTCAACTTTAAGGGTTTTTTTTTTTCGAAAAAAAACAGATAAAATAAATTAAATTAAAAAAAAATAAAAATTTTTTTCCCAAAATTTAATTTAAAAAAAAAAAATTTGAAATCTAGTATTTTTTGCTAAAAAAAGTTTTCAAAAAAACCCAAAAAAATCAAATACAAAAAACCATTTCCTTTTTTTTTTAATGTTTCTTTTATTTTTTAAAAAAAAATGAAATTTTTATAATAAATTGATTTTTTAAAAAAATTTTTAAAGGGGTTTTTAAAAAAAAATTAAATAATAAATTAAAAAAATTTAAAACGTTTTTGCATTTTTTTTCATTAGGCATTTTCAATGATTTTTTAAAAACTATTTTTAGATAAAATACACCTATGAAAATAAGGTTCCTAAAAAAAAATCATAAAATTTTGCTTACTTTTCCCATAAATTTCAATTGAGTGAAATCTATTTAAAAGTTTATAATCTAAGTATTTTAGCTAAAAAATGAGTTTTCCCAGAAAAGCACTCAAACCGCTCTAAAACGTCGAAATATGCAATAAAATACCATTTTAGCACATTTTTTGAGCTTTTTAATATTTCAATTTTTTAAAAAAAGAAATAATTTGATTTTTAGATTTTTAATGGGATTTTAAAAAATGTAAATAAATATAAATATTCAAAAATGCTATAAAATTATTTTTGCATTTTACTATTTAAGGCATTTTCAAGGATTTTTGAAAATATTTTTTGATAAAATATATGAGTAAGTTTCCTAAAAAAAATATTTTGCTTATTTTCCAATAAATTTCAATTGCAGTTGAAATTCTATTTAAAAGAGTGTGATAATATAAGTATTTTAGCTAAAAATGAGTTTGCCAGAAAACCCTCAAACCGCTCTAAAACGTCGAAATATGCAATAAAATACCATTTTAGCACTTTTCTGAGCTTTTTTAAAGTTTCATGTATATTTCGAAAATAATATGAAATATTCAATAAAAATATTGATTTTTTTAGGTTTTTATTGGGATTTTTAAAAAATATAAATAATATATAAATAACAAAATCTATAAATGTTATTTTTTGCATTTTTGACGATTATGCATTTTCAAGGTTTTCTGAAAAAACTTTTTTTTAGATAAAATATACCTATGAATCTTCCTAAAAAAAAAAATAAAATTTCTTACTTTTCCCATAAATTTCAATTGCAGTAGAAATTGTATTTAAAGTTTGAAAAACTTAGTATTTTAGCTAAAAAAAGAGTTTGTCAGAAAGCACTCAAACAGCTCTAAAACGTTGAAATATGCAATAAAATACCATTTTAGAACATTTTTATGATATTTTTAAAGTTTCATGTATTTTTGAAAAATATTATGAATATTCTATAATAATTTTTAAAGATTTTTAATGGGATTTTTAAAAATATGTAAATAATATATAAATATTCAAAAATGCTATAAAAGTTATTTTATTGCATTTTTTGACAGTTCAAGGCATTTTCAAGGAATTTTGAAAAAAAGTTTTAGATAAAATATACTTATGAAAGCTTCCCAAAGAAAATCATAAAATTTTGCTTACTTTTCCCATAAATTTCAATTGCAGTGAAATTATATTTAAAAGTGTGATAATCTAAGTATTTTAGCTAAAAAATGAGTTTTGCCAGAAAAGCACTCAAACCGCTCTAAAACGTCGAAATCTTAGTATTTAGCTAAAAATGAGTTTGTCAGAAAACTCAAACAGCCTAAACGTTGACATATGCAATAAAATACCATTTAGAACATTTTCAGAGCTTTTTAATGTTTCATGTATTTTTTGGAAAATAATATGAAATATTGTAAAAATATCTGATTTTTATAGTTTTTAATGGGATTTTTAAAAATATGTAAATAATTAAAAAAAAAAAAATGCTATAACACTCAACCTCTAAAACGCAAATATGCAATAAATACCCTTTTAGCACATTTTTGAGCTTTTTAATATTTCAAGTATTTAAAAAATAATATGTAATAATCAATAAAAGTTGATTTTTATAGATTTTAATGGGATTTTTAAAAATAGGTAAAAAATAAAAAAAATTCAATAAAGCTATAAAACTTCTTTTAGCATTTTTTGACGTTTAAGCATTTTAAAAGGAATTTTTAAAAATATTTTTTTAGATAAAATACACCTATGATAAGCTTCTAAAAGAAAATAATAAAAAATTGCTTACTTTTCCCATAAATTTCAAACCGCTCTAAATCGTCGAAATATGCAATAAAATACCATTTTAGCACATTTTTATGATATTTTTAATGTTTCAAGTATTTTTTTAAAAATATTATGAATATTCTATAATAATTTTTTAAAGATTTTTTAAAGGGATTTTTAAAAATATGTAAATAAATAAAATATTCAAAAAGCTATAAAAGTTATTTTATTGCATTTTTTGACGATTCAAGGCATTTTCAAGGATTTTCTGAAAAAAATTTTAGATAAAATAGACTATGAGTAAAGCTTCCAAAAGAAAATCATAAAATTTTGCTTACTTTTCCCACAAATTTCAATTGCAGTAGAAATTATATTTAAAAGTGTGATAATCTAAGTATTTTAGCTAAAAAATGAGTTTTGCCAGAAAAGCACTCAAACCGGTCTAAAACGTCGAAATATGCAATAAAATACCATTTAGCACATTTTCTGAGCTTTTAATGTTTCATGTATTTTTCGAAAACAATATGAAATATTCGATAAAAATATTGATTTTTATAGATTTTTAATGGGATTTTTTAAAAATATGTAAATAAATAATAAATATATAAAAATGCTATAAAATTTCATTTTATTGCATTTTTTGACGATTTAATGCATTTTCAAGGATTTTCTGAAAAACTATTTTTGATAAAATATACCTATGAGTAAGCTTCCTAAAAGAAAATCATAAAATTTTGCTTACTTTTCCCATAAATTTCAATTGCAGTAGAAAGTCTATTTAAAAGTTTGATAATGTAAGTATTTTAGCTAAAAAATGAGTTTTGCCAGAAAAGCACTCAAACCGCTCTAAAACAATAAATAAATATTCAATAAAAGTATTGATTTTTAGATTTTAATGGGATTTTTAAAAATATGTAAATAAAATAAATATTCAATAATGCTATAAAACTTCTTTTAATGCATTTTTGACATAAGGCATTTTCAAGATTTTGAAAAACCATTTTTAGATAAAATAAACCCTGAGTAAGCTTCCTAAAATAATAAAATTTGGCTTACTTTTCCCATAAATTTCAATTGCAGTAGAAATTCTATTTAAAAGTGTGATAATATATGTAGTTTAGCTAAAAAATGAGTTTTGCCAGAAAAGCACTCAAACCGCTCTAAATCGTCGAAATATCAATAAAATACCATTTAGCACATTTTTATGATATTTTTAATGTTTCATGTATTTTTTGAAAAATAATATGAAAATTCTATAATAATATAGATTTTTAAATATTTTTAATGGGATTTTTTAAAAATATGTAAATAATATATAAATATTCAAAAATGCTATAAAACTTGATTTTATTGCATTTTTTGACGATTTAATGCATTTTCAAGGATTTTCTGAAAAACTATTTTTTTTTTAGATAAAATATACCTATGAGTAAGCTTCCTAAAAGAAAATCATAAAATTTTGCTTACTTTTCCCATAAATTTCAATTGCAGTAGAAAGTCTATTTAAAAGTTTGATAATGTAAGTATTTTAGCTAAAAAATGAGTTTTGCCAGAAAAGCACTCAAACCGCTCTAAAACGTCGAAATATGCAATAAAATACCATTTTAGCACATTTTTTTGAGCTTTTTAATATTTCAAGTATTTTTTAAACAATAATATGAAATATTCAATAAAAGTATTGATTTTTATAGATTTTTAATGGGATTTTTTAAAAATATGTAAACAAAAATAAATATTCAATAATGCTATAAAACTTCTTTTTATTGCATTTTTTCACGATTTAAGGCATTTTCAAGGATTTTTTGAAAAACCATTTTTTTTAGATAAAATACACCTATGAGTAAGCTTCCTAAAAGAAAATAATAAAATTTGGCTTACTTTTCCCATAAATTTCAATTGCAGTAGAAATTCTATTTAAAAGTGTGATAATATATGTATTTTAGCTAAAAAATGAGTTTTGCCAGAAAAGCACTCAAACCGCTCTAAATCGTCGAAATATGCAATAAAATACCATTTTAGCACATTTTTATGATATTTTTAATGTTTCATGTATTTTTTGAAAAATAATATGAAAATTCTATAATAATATAGATTTTTAAATATTTTTAATGGGATTTTTTAAAAATATGTAAATAATATATAAATATTAAAAAATGCTATAAAACTTGATTTTATTGCATTTGTTGACGATTTAATGCATTTTCAAGGATTTTCTGAAAAACTATTTTTTTTTAGATAAAATATACCTATGAGTAAGCTTCCTAAAAGAAAATCATAAAATTTTGCTTACTTTTCCCATAAATTTCAATTGCAGTAGAAAGTCTATTTAAAAGTTTGATAATGTAAGTATTTTAGCTAAAAAATGAGTTTTGCCAGAAAAGCACTCAAACCGCTCTAAAATACCGAAATATGCAATAAAATACCATTTAAGCACATTTTTCTGAGCTTTTTAATATTTCAAGTATTTTCGAAAATAATATGAAATATTCCATAAAAATATTGATTTTTATAGGTTTTTATTGGGATTTTTTAAAAATATATAAATAATATATTAATATTCAAAAATGCTATTAATCGTTTTTTTATTGCATTTTTTGACGATTCATTGTATTTATAAGGATTTTCTGAAAAAAACTATTTGTTCGATAAAATATACCTCAAAAAAAAAAAAAATAAAATTTCGCTTACTTTTCCCATAAATTTCAATTGCAGTAGAAATTGTATTTAAAAGTTTGAAAATCTTAGTATTTTAGCTAAAAAATGAGTTTTGTCAGAAAAGCACTCAAACCGCTCTAAAACGTCGAAATTAGCACATTTTTCAGAGCTTTTTAATGTTTCATGTATTTTTGGAAAATAATATGAAATATTGTATAATAATATACGATTTTTATAGTTTTTTAATGAGATTTTTTAAAAATATGTAAATAATTAAAAAAAAATCAAAAATGCTATAATACTTGATTTTATTGCTTACTTTTTTTTGCTTACTTTTCCCATAAATTTCAATTGCAGTAGAAATTCTATTTAAAAGTGTGATAATATATGTATTTTAGCTAAAAAATGAGTTTTGCCAGAAAAGCACTCAAACAGCTTTAAATCGTCGAAATATGCAATAAAATACCATTTTAGCACATTTTTATGATATTATTAATGTTTCATGTATTTTTTGAAAAATAATATGAAAATTCTATAATAATATTGATTTTTAAATATTTTTAATGGGATTTTTTTAAAAATATGTAAATAATACATAAATATTCAAAAATGCTATAAAACGTTATTTTATTGCATTTTTTGACGATTCAAGGCATTTTCAAGGAATTTCTGAAAAAATTTTTAGATAAAATATACCTATGAGTAAGCTTCCTAAAAGAAAATCATAAAATTTTGCTTACTTTTCCCATAAATTTCAATTTCAGTAGAAATTCTATTTAAAAGTGTGATAATCTAAGTATTTTAGCTAAAAAATGAGTTTTGCCAGAAAAGCACTCAAACCGCTCTAAAACGTCGAAATATGCAATAAAATACAATTTTAGCACATTTTTCAGAGCTTTTTAATGTTTCATGTATTTTTGTAAAATAATATGAAATATTGTATAATAATATACGATTTATATAGTTTTTAATGGGATTTTTTAAAAATATGTAAATAATTAAAAAAAATAAAAATGCTATAACACTTGATTTTATTGCATTTTTTGACGATTTAAGGCATTTTCAGGATTTTCTGAAAAACTATTTTTTTCTAGATAAAATACACCTATGAATAAGCTTCCTAAAAGAATATCATAAAATTTTGCTTACTTTTCCCATAAATTTCAATTGCAGCAGAAAGTCTATTTAAAAGTTTGATAATGTAAGTATTTTAGCTAAAAAATGAGTTTTGCCAGAAAAACACTCAAACCGCTCTAAAACGTCGAAATATGCAATAAAATACCATTTTAGCACATTTTTCTGAGCTTTTTAATATTTCAAGTATTTTTTAAAAAATAATATGAAATATTCAATAAAAGTATTGATTTTTATAGATTTTTAATGGGATTTTTTAAAAATATGTAAATAAATAATAAATAATCAAAAAAGCTATAAAACTTCATTTTATTGAATTTTTTGACTATTTGAGGCATTTTCAAGGATTTTTTGAAAAACTATTTTTTTTAGATAAAATACACCTATGAGTAAGCTTCCTAAAAGAAAATCATAAAATTTTGCTTACTTTTCCCATAAATTTCAATTGCAGTAGAAATTTCATTTAAAAGTTTGATAATCCAAGTATTTTAGCTAAAAAATGAGTTTTGCCAGAAAAGCACTCAAACCGCTCTAAAACGTCGAAATATGCAATAAAATACCATTTTAGCACATTTTTCTGAGCTTTTTAATATTTCAAGTATTTTTTAAAAAATAATATGAAATATTCAATAAAAGTATTGATTTTTATAGATTTTTAATGGGATTTTTTAAAAATATGTAAATTAATAATAAATATTCAAAAATGCTATAAAACTTCATTTTATTGAATTTTTTGACTATTTGAGGCATTTTCAAAGATTTTTTGAAAAACTATTTTTTTTAGATAAAATACACCTATGAGTAAGCTTCCTAAAAGAAAATCATAAAATTTTGCTTACTTTTCCCATAAATTTCAATTGCAGTAGAAATTTCATTTAAAAGTTTGATAATCCAAGTATTTTAGCTAAAAAATGAGTTTTGCCAGAAAAGCACTCAAACCGCTCTAAAACGTCGAAATATGCAATAAAATACCATTTTAGCACATTTTTCTGAGCTTTTTAATTTTTCAAGTATTTTTTAAAAAACAATATGAAATATTCAATAAAAGTATTGATTTTTATAGATTTTTTATGGGATTTTTTAAAAATATGTAAATTAATAATAAATATTCAAAAATGCTATAAAACTTCATTTTATTGATTTTTTTTACTATTTAAGGCATTTTCAAGTATTTTTTGAAAAACTATTTTTTTTAGATAAAATACACCTATGAGTAAGCTTCCTAAAAGAAAATCATAAAATTTGGCTTGCTTTTCCCATAAATTTCAATTGCAGTAGAAATTCTATTTAAAAGTGTGATAATATATGTATTTTAGCTAAAAAATGAGTTTTGCCAGAAAAGCACTCAAACCGCTCTAAATCGTCGAAATATGCAATAAAATACCATTTTAGCACATTTTTCTGAGCTTTTTAATATTTCAGTATTTTTAAAAATAATATGAAATATTCAATAAAAGTATTGATTTTTATAGATTTTTAATGGGATTTTTAAAAATATGTAAAATAATAATAAATATTCAAAATGCTATAAAACTTATTTTATTGCATTTTTGACTATTAAGGCATTTTCAAGGATTTTTAAAAACTATTTTTTTAGATAAAATAACCTATGAGTAAGTTCCTAAAAGAAAATCATAAAATTTTGCTTACTTTTCCCTAAATTTCAATTGCATTAGAAATTCTATTTAAAAGTTGATAATCTAAGTATTTTAGCTAAAAATGAGTTTTGTAGAAAAACACTCAAACCACTCTAAAACGTCGAAATTGCAATAAAATACATTTTAGCACATTTTTCTGAGCTTTTTAATTTTCAGTATTTTTGAAAATAATATGAAATATTGATAATAATATTGATTTTTATAGTTTTTAATGGGATTTTTAAAAATATGTAAATAATTAAAATCAAAATGCTATAAACTTATTTTATTGCATTTTTGACGATTTAAGGCATTTTCAAGATTTTCTGAAAAACTATTTTTTTAGATAAAATACACCTATGAATAAGTTCCTAAAAGAAAATCATAAAATTTTGCTTACTTTTCCCTAAATTTCAATTGCATAGAAATTATATTTAAAAGTGTGATAATCTAAGTATTTTAGCTAAAAATGAGTTTTGTCAGAAAACACTCAAACCCTTTAAAACATCGAAATATGCAATAAAATACGATTTTAGCACATTTTCTAGAGCTTTTTAATGTTTCATGTATTTTGGAAAATAATATGAAATATTATATAAAATATGATTTTTATAGGTTTTTAATGGGATTTTTAAAAATATATAAATAATATAAAATATTCAAAAATGCTATAAATCGATTATTCCTTGCATTTTTGACGATTATGGCATTTTCAAGGATTTTCTAAAAAGTTTTTTAGATAAAATAACCTATGAATAAGCTTCCTAAAAAAATCATAAAATTTGCTTACTTTTCCCATAAATTTCAATTGCAGTAGAAATTGTATTTAAAAGTTTGAAAATCTAGTATTTTAGCTAAAAATGAGTTTTGCAGAAAAGCACTCAAACACTCTAAAACGTTGAAATATGCAATAAAATACGTTTTAGCACATTTTCAGAGCTTTTAATGTTTCATGTATTTTTGGAAAATAATATGAAATGATCAATAAAATATTAATTTTATAGTTTTTAATGGGATTTTTAAAATATATAAATAAAATAAATATAAAAAAAGCTAAAACTTATTTTATTGCATTTTTGATGATTTAAGGCATTTTCAAGGATTTTCTGAAAAATTTTTTTAATAAAATAACCTATGAGTAAGCTTCCTAAAAAAAATCATAAAATTTGCTTACTTTTCCCATAAATTTCAATTGCAGTAGAAATTTATTTAAAAGTTGATAATCTAAGTATTTTAGGTAAAAATGAATTTTGTCAGAAAAGCACTCAAACCACTCTAAAACGTCGAAATATGCAATAAAATACCATTTTAGCACATTTTTCGAGCTTTTAATGTTTCATGTATTTTTGAAAATAATATGAAATATTGTATAATAATATGATTTTTATAGGTTTTTATGGGATTTTTAAAATATATAAATAATATATAAATATTCAAAAATGCTAAATCGTTGATTTTATTGCATTTTTGATGATTCATTGTATTTTAAGGATTTTCTGAAAAACTATTTTTTATAAAAATACCCAAAATCAAAAAAATAAAATTTGCTTACTTTTCCCATAAATTTCAATTGCAGTAGAAATTGTATTTAAAAGTTTGATAATCTAAGTATTTTAGCTAAAAATGAGTTTTGTCAGAAAAGCACTCAAACAACTCTAAAACGTCGAAATATGCAATAAATACCATTTTAGCACATTTTCAGAGCTTTTAATGTTTCATGTATTTTGAAATAATATGAAATATTGTATAATAATATAGATTTTTATAGTTTTTAATTGGATTTTAAAAATATGTAAATAATATAAAAATTCAAAAATGCTATAATCTTTATTTTATTGCATTTTTGACGATTTAAGGATTTTAAGGATTTTCTGAAAACTTTTTTTTCGATAAAAAATATAACTCTAAAAAAACATAAAATTTGCTTACTTTTCCCATAAATTTCAATTGCAGTGAAATTTATTTAAAAGTGTGATAATCTATAGTATTTTAGCTAAAAATGAGTTTTGTCAGAAAACACTCAAACACTCTAAAACATCGAAATATGCAATAAATACCATTTTAGCACATTTTCAGAGCTTTTTAATGTTTCATGTATTTTTGGAAATAATATGAAATATTTAATAAAATATATGATTTTTATAGGGTTTTTATTGGATTTTTAAAAATATTAAATAATTAAAAATTCAAAATGCTATAAATCGTTTTTCTTGCATTTTTTGACGATTCAGGCATTTTCAAGGATTTTCTAAAACTTTTTTTAGATAAAATATACTATGAGTAAGCTTCCTAAAAAAATCATAAAATTTTGCTTACTTTTCCCATAAATTTCAATTGCAGTAGAAATTGTATTTAAAAGTGTTTAAATCTAAGTATTTTAGCTAAAAATGAGTTTTGTCAGAAAAACATCAAACAGCTCTAAAACTTGAAATATGCAATAAAATACCGTTTTAGCACATTTTTCAGAGCTTTTTAATGTTTCATGTATTTTGGAAAATAATATGAAATATTCAATAAATAGATTTTATAGTTTTTATTGGGATTTTTTAAAATATATAAATAATATATAAAATTAAAAATGCTATAAACTTATTTTTGCATTTTTGACGATTATGGCATTTTCAAGGATTTTCTAAAAACTATTTTTTTAGAAAATACACCTATGAGTAAGCTTCCTAAAAAAATAAAAAAATTTCGCTTACTTTTCCCATAAATTTCAATTGCATAGAAATTGTATTTAAAAGTTTGAAAATCTTAGTATTTTAGCTAAAAATGAGTTTTGTCAGAAAAGCACTCAAACAGCTCTAAAACGTCGAAATATGCAATAAACTACCGTTTTAGCACATTTTTCAGAGCTTTTAATGTTTCATGTATTTTGGAAAAAAATATGAAATATTGTATAATAATATACGATTTTTATAGTTTTTAATTGGATTTTTTAAAAATATGTAAATAATAAAAATAAAAATGCTA
>WNWK01056667.1:0-10947 GCA_009830355.1 Cherax destructor
TAGCGTTTCCTTCTTGCGTTTTTGGGTAAACCCTGGCCTTTTTCTGGTCTTCCCATTATTTCTTTTTGCCGGGAACAAACCTCTCCCTCTGCTTCCTTGCATTTTTTGTCACTTAGTCTATCATTTCGTTTACTGATTTTCCTTCCAATTCTCTTTACCACTGAAACTCATGTAAAAAGTACCTCATGCCTGTGTTGTCACACCTTTTGTAGTTTGGCTTTTCCCATCCCACTCTATTATCTTCTCCACTTGTCCTTTTCTACATTTTCCCAAAGCTAAGAATCACGTGATCACTATCTCCAAGGGGCCCTTTATATGTGATGTCTTCAATGTCCGATCTACTCTAAGTGAATACTAGGTCCAGTCTTGCTGCTTCATCCTCACCTCTCTCTCTGGTAGTGTCCCTAACATGTTGATGCATGAGGTTTTCCAGTACCATATCCATCATCTTGGCTCTTTTTTCCCGGGACCCCATGGGGTCAAGGTTTTCCCAATCAATCTCCTTGTGTTTGGGGGAAATCCCCCCATAACTAGTAGTTTTTGCTCTCCCCATGTGAGCTCTTCTGGCCACCTCAGCTAGTTTTTCCACCATTGCTCTATTGCTCTCTTCATATTCTTCTCATGGATTTCTGCAGTTCAATGGCTGGTTGCTCATCTCTGCAATGACTTTCGTATGTCCACCACACTGAATTGTACCTACTATGTAGTCCTTTTCGCCCATTTCGTTCATTCCATCCATTTCCCCCAAACCCCACCCGGTTTTTTAATGGGGGTGCAACTCCTCATCCTCCTTTTTTTCCCCCTCTATTTTTCCCCTCAGGCTCTGATACCCCGGTTGGGAAGATTGCGTCTGTTATTATCCAGGTGAGTTTCGTTTCTCTATGATGTCTGAAGACATCTAGATTCTTTCATGCCCTCCTCACATTTTTTTTTTTATTCCCCCCGTTCTATACCAAACCTTCAACTTCTTTGCTAAAACTGTCTGGGGGGAACGTTGGGGTTTGGGGAAGCGGGGGACCGGTGGGGAAATATGGGGGCGTTGTTGTGGGTGTGGGGTTTCTATTAGAGGGGTGGGGGCAGTGGGTACCGGGGTGTGTGTGTGTGTATCTGTCTGTCTGTTTTACTCACCTATTTTTACTCACCCCTTTGTGGTTGCAGGGGGCCCCCTCATAGCTCCTGGCCCTGCATCTTCCCGATCGTTACAAGGCCGTCTCTCTTCCTGTTCCAGGTTTTATCAAACCTCGTTTTAAAAACAATGGCCCCTCCACTACGTCACTTTCTAGGCTATTCCATTTCCCTGACAACTCTATGACGTTAAGTGGACAAAAATTTCAATTAATGTGACATTTTTTCCTTTTCTAACATATTGCCCAAAATTCTACCAATATTAATAAAACTCTATGACTGACAAATACTGCCTAACACCCCTTTAGACACATCGTAGTCTTCAACTTCCAATTATGCCCCCTTTTTTTGTGTCCCATTTTTGGAACATCCTGTCTTTATTCGCTTTGTATGTTCCTCAAAGTATTTTATATGTCAATATCTTTCTCCCCCCCTCCTTTTCCCCCTGCGTCGGCGGATTCCCTTTTAAACCCTTTTTCTTCGTAGGCAACCCCTTTAGCTCCGCGACTAGCCTTTTTGCAAGTTTTGAAAACCCGTAAAATTAGAAAGTTAAAAGGTTTGAAAATAGTCCCAGAGCAAAAGGGTTGTCCTACGAAAAAAGATTGGGGAATTCGGGTGACGCTTTGGGAACAGGGGGGAGGGAAAATGAAACAAAATATAAAAAACTGTGCGCGTGTGTGCGTGTGTGTTTTTTGTGTGTGTTTTGTGTGTGTGTGTGTACCCACCCAGTTGGGTTGCAGGGTCGATTTAAACTCCTGGCCCCCCCTTCATTGGCCCTGGGTACCTCCTGGCCATGAGCTTTTCATACCTCTTCTTAAAGCTTGATGGGAAACCCGCCTCCCTTCTCGCTTCCCAAACATTCCACTTCCCACCACTCGGACTGGGAAAAACTTCCAACATCCCCGGGTTCATCTGAGTCTTCCCTTCCCAAATTTTCCCCCTTTTTGTTTTGTCCATTTCTGGGAAAATTCTTTCCTGTCCATCTTGTCAATTCCCTCAGATTTTTTTTTGTCGTTATCATGTCCCCCATTCTCCACCTCCAGTGCGCAGGTCGCCCCTTTAAACCCTTTTCCCCGTAGGGCCCCCCTTTGCCGGGACTAGGGTGGGTTTCAAACCTTTTCATTTTCTAGCCTTTTCGTGCTTCAGATGTGGGTTCCAAACTGGTGCCAACCCAGATGGGCCAACACACAGTTGGGGGTCCTGAACGATTTTTTTAAGATGGGAATGCTGTTCTTGGGTTTTGAGGCCGATGCTGCAGCAGTTTTTTGGGTTGATGTTCGGGAGAGGGCCTGGTGTTATACTCCCCCCAAGATTTTTTCCCTTTGATTGGGTTTGTAGCCCTTTTGCCCCAAGACTGTACTTGCGGTCTTTTTGCCCTTCCCAACTTCATGACTTTGCTTTTGGTGGGGTTTGAACCCCAGGAGCCAATTGCGGGACCAGGCTTGCATCCTGTCCAGATCTCTTTTAGTTCTGCCTGGCCCTCGTCCGATTGAATTCTTCTCTCAACTTAAATCATCTGCAAACAGGGACACATATCATTCCTTCCGTCTGTCGTTCACAAATACCAGAAACAGCCGGCCCTAGGACTGACCCCGTGGGCCCCACCGTCACCGGCGCCCATCACACCCCGCCACATTCCGACTCCCGCTGTCTTCCTGACAGGTATTCCCCAAACCATTGGAGTGCCTTCCCGTTTCCCCGCCTAGTCCTCCAGCTTTTTACTAATTCTGTGTGGGAATTGGCAAAAGCCTTTTACAGTCCAAGAAAAGCAATCTACCCCCCCCCCTCTCTCTTGTTTTACGTGTCACCCTGTCATAGAACTCCAGAAGGTTTTTTCACAGGGTTTCCCCTCCCTGAAACCTGTTGGCCGTCATTGATAAGCCATTCCTTTTGGTGCTCCCCAAAACCCTTTTCCCGATAACTTTCCTTTTTTTTTTTGTGTGTGTGTGTGTGTGTGTATAATAATTTACGACCTATATGTGGTTGGGGTTGAGGCATTGCTCCCCGACCCTCCTCTTTCCCTTTTCGCACTGGGTCCCTCCCTCCTCTGGAGCTTGATGGATCCTGCCCCCCCTCATTCTCCAGACTATTCCCTTTTTGGAACCGAGATTGGAAAAATTCCCCAACATTTTGCGACTCATCTGAGTCTTCAACTTCAAAAGTACCCCTTGGTGCTGGTCCCTTTCAAAATCTTATTTTTTCTATCTTTTGATTCCCCGATTTTATAGACATTGTTCCCCGTCCCTCCTGTCTTCCAGGCACGGGTTTATTTTCCTTAACCCCCCTCGTAGGAAAATGTCCCTTAGCTCTAGGACTAGTTTGTTTCAAACCATGCACTTTTTCTAATTTCCTGACGTGTCTTCCCCCCCCCGGGCCCCCCCCCCAAATTCCCCCCTTTTTTTTAAAAAAACCCCCTTTAAAACCCCCTTTTCCCCCCCCCGGGGCCCCCCAACCCCCGGGGGGGTTTTTTTTTTAAAAAATTCCCTTCCCCCCCTTTCCCCCCTTTTTTTCCCGCCCCCCCAAATTTTTTAAATTTTTAAAGGTTTTCCCCCCCCAAAAAGTTTGGGGCCCCTTTTCCCCCCCCCCTTTTTTTTTTCCCCCTTTTTCCCCCTTTAAAATTTGGGGGGGTTTTGGGGGTTTTTTTGGGGTTTCCCTTTTAAACCCCTTTTTTTTTTCCCCCCCCTCCGAAATTTTTCTTCCTTTTGGGGTTTTTTGGGGGGTTTTTTTTTTTTGTAAAACCCCCCTTTTCCCCCTTTTGGGGGGCCCCCGGGCCCCCCCCTTTTTTTTTTTTCCCCTCCCCCTTTTTGGTTTAAAACCCCCCGGGTTTTCCCCCCCTTTTTTCCCCCCTTTTTTTTTTTTTTTTTTTTTTTGGTTTCCCCCCCTTTTTTCCCCTTTTTTTCCCTTTTCCCAACCCCTTTTTTCCCCCTTTTTTTTTTTTTTTAAAATTTTTTTTTTTCCCCCCTTTGGGGTTGGGGTTTAAAAACCCCCCCCGGGAAAAACCCCCCCCTTTTTTTCCCAAAAACCCCCCGGCCCCCGGGGCCCCCTTGGGGCCCCCGGGGCCCCCAAAAAAGGGTTTTGGCCCCCCCCGGGGGGGGAAAACCCCCGGGGGGGCCCCCCCCCGGGGGCCCCCTTTTGGTTTAAAACCCCCCCCCCGGGAGCGGGGCCCGGGAAAAAGGGGGGGTTTTTTTTCCCCGGGGGGTTTTTTTTGGGGGGTTTCCCCCCCTTTTGGGGGGTTTTTTTTTTTTCCCCCCCTTTTTGGGGTTTTCCCCCCTTTTTGGGGGTTTTTTTTGGGGTTTTCCCCCCCTTTTTTTTTCCCTTTAAAATTTTTTTTTACCCGGCCCGGGGCCCCCCCCTTTTTTTTGGGGGGGGGGGGGGGTTTTTTTCCCCCCCTTTCCCCAAACCCCCCCCCCACCCTTTTTTTTTCAAATTTTTTTCCCCCAAAAAACCCTTTTTTTGGGAAAAAAAAAAATTTTTTTAAGGCTTTGGGGTTTTTTTTTTTTTTGGGGGAAAAATTTTTTTTTAAAAAAAAAAATTTTTTCCAAATTTAAAACCCTTTTAAAAAAAAAACCCATTTGGGGGGGGTTTTTTTTTTCGGGCCAAAGGGGAAAAAAAAAAAGGGGGGGGGCCCAAAGGGGGGTTGGAAAAAAAATTTTTTTTTTAAAAAAATTTTTTTAAAAGGGGGTTTTGGGGGGGGGGTTTTTTGGAAAAAGGGGGGGTTTTTTTAAAAAATTTTTTCCCAAAAACCGTTTTCCCCCCTTTTGGGGAAAAAAAAAAAGGGGTTTTAAAAATTTTTTAAAAAAATTTTTTTTCCCCCGGGGGGGGGGCCCGGGGTTTTTGGCCCCGGGGGTGAAACCCTTTTTTTTTGGGGGGGAAAAAAAGGGGGGCCGGGGGGGGGGTTTTTTCCCCAAAATTTTTTAAAAAAAGGGGGGGGGGGCCGGGGGGGGTTTTTTCCCCCCGGGGGGGGTTTTTTTGTTTTTGGTTTGGGGAAAGGGGAAAAAACCCCCCCTTTTTTTAAAAATTTAAAACCGGGGGGAAAACCCCAAAAATTTTGGGGGGGGGGGGGGAGGGCCGGGGCCCCCCCCCCAAATCATTTGGGGGGAAAAGGGGGGGGGTTTTTCCCCCCAAAAAAAAAATTTTTTTTCCCCCCCGGAAAAGGGGGAAAGACTGGGGAAAAAAAAAAAAAAAAAACCCCCAAAAAAATTTTTTTTCCCCCCCCCAAAAATAAATTTTTTCCCCCCGGGGGGCCCGGCCGGGGGCCCCAAACCCCCTTTTTAAAAAAAAAAAAAAAAAGGGGGGAAAGGGAAAAGGGGGAAAAAAAAAAAGGGAAAAAAAAAACCCGGGGGGGAAAAAACCCTTTAAAAAGGGGCCCGGGGTAAAAGGGTTTTTTTGGGGGGGTTTTTCCAAAAAAAATTTAAAAGGGGGGGGTTTTTTTTTTTTTGGGGTTTTTTAACCAAAAAATTTTTTGGGGGGGGGGGAAAACCCCAAAAAAAAAAACCCCCCCGGGTTTTTTTAATTTTTTCCCCCCTTTTTCCCCCCCCCTTTTCGGCCCTTTAAAAACCCGGGGTTTCCCCCCCTTTTTTTTTTGGCAAATTTTTCCTTTTTTTTTTAAAAAAAAAAAAAAAAAAAAAAAAATTTTGGGTTTTTGGAAAAAAAAAAGGAAAAAAAAAGGAAAAAAATCAAAAAAAAAAAACCAAAAAGGGCCCAAAAAATTTGGGGAAAAAGGGGGGGGGGGAAAAAAAAAAGGGGTTTGGGTTTTTTTTTAAAAAATTTTTTTCCCCCCTAAATTTTTTTGGCCCTTTGGGGAAAGGGGGGAAAAAAAAACCCCCCCAAAAAAGGGGGGGGAAAAACCCCCCGGGGGGAAGGGGGCCGGGTTTCCCCGGGGGGGGGAAAAAAATTTTCCAAAAAAATTTTTGGGGGGGCCCCCCCCCAAACCCAAAACCCCCAAATTTTTAAAAACCCCCCCCCTTTGGGGAAAAAAAAAAAAATTTTTCCCGGGGAAAAAGGGGGGGGGGGGCCCCCCAAATTTAAACCCCCTGGGGCCCCCCCCCAAAAAACCGGGGGGGGCCCCCAAAAAAAAGGGGGGGAAAAAACCCCGGGGGAAAAAAAAAAAAAAAGGGGAAAAAAGGGAAAAACCCCCCCCGGGGGAAAAAGGTCAAAAAAAGGGGGGGGGCCCCCTTTAAAAAAAAAAACCTGGGCCCCGGAAAAAAATTTTTTTTTAAAAAATTTTTTAACCCAAAAAAAAAACCCCAAAAAAAAAAATTAAAACCTGGGGGGCCCCGAGGGAAAGGGGGTTTTCCCCCCCAAAAAAAAAAAAGGGGGGGGAAAAAAAAAAAGGGCCCCGGGGGTTTTTTGGGGGGGGGGGGGGGTTTTTAAAAAAAAAAACCCCAAAAAAAAAACCCCCCCGGGGGGGGGGGGGGAAAAAAAAAAAAAAAAGGAAAAAATTTTTTCCCCCCTTTTAAAAACTGGAAATTTTTTCCCGGAGGGGGGCCCCCCTAAAAAACCAAAAACCCCCAAAAAAAGGGAAAAAGGGGGAAGGGGGGGGAAAAGGGTTTAAGGCCAAAACCTTTGGGAAGGGGGCAGGGAAAACCCCTTTTCCCAAAAATTTT
This sequence comes from Cherax destructor, assembly GCA_009830355.1. Lineage (NCBI taxonomy): Eukaryota > Metazoa > Arthropoda > Malacostraca > Decapoda > Parastacidae > Cherax > Cherax destructor. Next base: position 6,732 of record WNWK01056667.1, read on the forward strand.
TGGGGTTTAAAAGGGGGGGGGTTTAAGGGGCCGGAACCCAAAACCCTTTTTTTGGAAAGGGGGGGGGGTTTTTGGGGGGGGAGGGCCCCCAAAAGGGGGGAAACCCCCCAAAATTTTTTTAAAAAAAAAAAGGGGGGGGGGAAATTTGGGGGGGGGGGGCCCCCTTTTTAAAAAACCCCGGGGGGGCCCAAAAAAACCCCCCCCAAAAGGGGGGCCCCCCCGGGGGAAAAAAAAAAAAATAAAGGGGGGAAAAAAAGGGGGAAAAAAAAGGAACCCCCGGGGGGAAAGGGGGGGGGGGGAAAAAAAAAAAGGTTTGGGGGGAAAAAAGGGAAAAAAGGGCCCCAAAAAGGGGGGTTTTCTTTTAAAAAAAAAAAATTTTTTTTTTAAAAAAAAAAAAAAAAGGGGGGAAAATTTTTAAACGGTTTAAAAAAAAACTTTTGGGGGTTTTTTTAAAAAGGGGGGGGGGTTTTAAGGGGCCCCAACCAAAAAAACCCAAAAAAACCCCCAAACCCCTTTTCCCAAAACCCCCCCCTTTTTAAAAAAACCCCCCCCCCCCCCGGCCCCCTTTGGGGTTTTTTTGGGGGCCCCCCTTTTTAAAAAAAAAGGGCCCCCCTTTTTTCCCCCCCCCCCCAAAAAAGGGGGGGGGGGGTTTTTTGGGGGGAAAAAGGGAAAAGGGGGAAAAAAAAAAAAATTTTGGGGGGTTTTTTAAAAAAAAACCGGGGAATTTTAAAGGGTTTGGGAAAAATTTAAGGTTAAATTTTTCCCAAAAAACCCAAAAAAGAAAAATTTTTTTTGCCAAAATTTAAATTTTTTTCCCAAAAATTTTTTTTTTTTTAAAAAAAATTCCCCCCCCCCAAAAAATTTAAAAAAAAGGGGGGAAAAAATTTTTTGGGGTAAACCCCCCACTTAATTTGGGAAAAAAATTTTTTAAACCCCCAAAAAACCCCCCCCCAACCCCCTTTAACCCCAAAAAAAAAATTTTTTTTTTTAAAAAAAATTTTTTTTTAATGGGGGCCCAAAATTCCCCCAAAAAAAAAAGGGGGCCCGGGCAAAAATTTTCCCCCCAAAATTTTTTTTCCCCCCCCCAAAAAAAAAAAAATTTCCCCCTTTTGGGGGAAAAAAAGGGAAAAAATTTTCAAAAACCCCAAATTGGTTTTTTTTTTCCCAAAGGGTTTAAAAAAAAAAGGGGGGGAAAAACAAGGGGGGGGCCCCCCCCTTTTGGGGGAAAAATTTTTTTTGGGGGGGGGTTAAAAAACCAAAAAATTTTAAAATTTTTTTTTTTTAAAAAAAAAAAAAACCCCCCCCCAAAAAAAATTTAAAAACCCCCCAAAAATCCCCGGGAAAATTTTAAAAAAGGGGGGAAAAAAAACCCCCCCGGGAAGGGAAACTAAATTGGGTTTTTTTTTAAAAAAATTTTTTTAAAAAGTGGTTTTTTTTGGAAATTTAAAAAATTTTGAAAAAAACCCCCCCCCCAAAAGGGGGAAAAAAACCTTTTTTTTAAAAAAAAAAAAAAAAAAAAAAAAAAGGGGGGGTTTTCCCCCAAAAAAAAAAATCCTTTAGGTTTTACCCAAAAACCCCCCCCTTAAAAAGGGAAAAAAGGGGAAAAATTTTTTTTTTCCCCCCTTTTTTTTTTTCCCTTTTTAAAAAAAAAAGGGGGTTTTTTTTTTTTGGGGGAAATTTTTTTTTTTTTTTTTTTGGGGGGCCCCCCCCCCAAACTTTTGGGGGGGGGGGGCCCCCCCCCGGGGGGGGAAAAAAAAAAAAAGGGGGGGCCAAAAGGGGCCCCCCAAAAGGGTTTTAATTTTTTTTTAAATTTAAAAATTGGGTTTTTTGGGAAAAAAATTTTTTCCAAAAAAAAAACCCGGGGAAAAAAAACCTTTTTTTGGGGGGGAAAAAATTTTCCCAAAAAAAAAAAAAAAATTTTTTCCCCTTTTTTTAAAAAAAATTTTTTAAATTTTTTTTTCCCCCCCGGGGGGGGGGGAAAAGGGCCCCCCCCAAAAAAACCCCCCCCCCCCCCTTAAAGGGGGACCTTTGGGAAAGGGAAAAAAATTTTTTTCCCCCCCCCCCCCAAAAATTTTTAGGGGGGCCTTAATTTTAACCCCCCCCCCCCCCTTTTTTAACCCCCCGGAAAAAAACCCCCCCCCCCCCCCCCAAAAAAAAAAGGATTTTTAAAAACCCCCCCCCCCATTTTTTTTCCCCCCAAAAAAAACCCCCAAAAAAAATTTTTTAAAAAAAAAATTCCCTTTTTTTTTTTAAAAAATTTTTCCCCCCCCAAAAAAAAAAATTTTTTTTTTGGGAAAATTTTTTTCCTTTTTAATTAACTGGTCATTGTTTCGCCCTTTTTTGGGCTCTTTTTATGTAATCTTTTGCCGGGTTTTTTTCCCATTTTTTCTTTTGTGTTTTTCCCGGGGCCCTAAAAGGAAAACCGCTCATGTGGAAACCCAAACCCCCGCCCCGGGTCAGGGTTTTCCCAAAACCCAAAAAATTTCTGGTCCAAAAAATTTGGCCCCGAAAAGCCTGGGACAAGGGCAGTTGCGTTTTTGGGAAATTTCCCATGATTTTTAAAAAGTTGGTGATTTGTTTTCCAAGCTCATCATTAACATAAAGTTTGGACCGGAAAAATGGGGGTCAATCAATTGTTTCCTTGTTTGGTCTGTGTTTTAAAAACAATCTGTTCGGCAACTGGAACTCACGATTTTTTTGTCATATTTTTTATTTTTTTTAAAAAAGGCCTTTTCCCCCTAAAAAAAAAACTTTCCTCTTTCACCCTGCCAAAGGGGCCCCCCCTTTTTCCCCAATAAAAACCGGGGCCCTGCTCCACGAAACCTTCAAAATTTTACCCCTCCCTTCCCCCTCCAAAACCAGCCCATTCTCCACCCTTGCGCTCCCCCCTTCGGAAGTAAGCCCCCCTAAAACCTCCTTTTCACCCCCCCTTCCCCCACTCGGTTTTAAACCCACTCCCCAAGGTCATTATTTTTTTCCATCCTCTCTTTTGTAAAAATCTCAATAACCCTTCCTCAACTCTTTTGGATAATATTTTTGGTAATCCCCACCTCCCCCTAATCTCCAAATACGGATTCTCTGCTTATATTCACACCCAAAATTGCCCCCAGACATGACATCACTGCCTCAGCCTTCCCTTTTTGCAACATTCTGAAATGTCTCACACCCTTCAAGAGTGTTGGTATAATATATCTCATTCATTCCCTCTTTGTTTTAATGGATAAAGTTCTCTTTCCACAAGCTGCTCAGTGCACCACTCACATTTTCCCCCCGTTAATTCTGATTCACCTCATCCTTCATATACCCATCTGCTGAAAATCCACTCCCAAATTCTGAATACATTCACCTCCCCCCATACCCCCCTCCAATCGATATCCAATCTTCCCTTTTTCTAATTTTTTTATTCTCATCACCTTCTCTTTCCTATATTCCCTTTTTAAATTTTCCCTTTTTTTACATACCCTACCAAACTATCCACCAACCCCTCAACTTTTTCAGAAACCCCCCAAAAAAAGGGGTCATCAGCAAAACAACTGTGACAACTTCCCCTTTTATTTGATTCTTTATCTTTTAACCCCCAAACCCCTTTCCAACACCCCGGGATTTTACTTCTCTTCCCCATCTATAGGGCCCAGGTGACATCACACATCCCCGTCCCCAAAGGGCCCCCACTTTTTGGGAAAACTCCCCCGCCCATGGGCAAACCTGGTTTCCCATCCCCTTAAAAACTTTCTCCCTTTCAAACCCCCTATTCCATACATTTGCAACATCCCCTTTTTTTCCCCCCATCATGTTCCTTTTTCCTCCATAAATCCACCAAACACCTCTTTTCCCTTTTCTAAATATTTTTCACCCATATGTTTCACCAAACAAATTTTCTTAACCCCACCCTTCCCCAAAAAACACTCCTTGTTCATCTGCTATCCTGCCCCCGTCTTACTCCCCAATTCTTTTTTAAAAAAACTCTACCATACACTTTACAAGGTATACTCAACAGACTTATTCCCATAATTTTTACACTCTCTTTTTTCCCCCTTTTTTTAAAAGGAACTTGCATGCTCTCTGGCAATGCCTGGGGGCCTTTCCCTCTTCCATACATTTTTTAAAAAAAACACTAACCACTCTAAAACTATATCCCCCCCCCTTTTTAAAATTTTTATCTTTATCCCGTCAATCCCGGGGCCCTTTCTCCCCTTTTATTCTATCCTTTCCTCAA
>WNWK01056668.1:0-10946 GCA_009830355.1 Cherax destructor
CCCAAATTTTTGGGCTTATCCATATTTGGGAAAAAAACCCCGGAATGGCAGCTCATTTCCACGAAGCTGACATGAAATAAGGGACGGGATGACCAAGCAACATTTCAAATATAATGGCTGTCGCCCACATTTACGTTGGTTCCCACTACCAACACAACAACAGCTGCCCCAGTTAGTTTCGTTCCACCAGAATAAGATAGTTTTAATCTCCCCATGGCCGACGGGGAGTCACTGAGGAGATATTAGTGGGCCCACCATATGACTTTGATCTTTCACCACTATTTTTGACCCATTTCTTTTTCCCATTCTTTGTTTGAGTGGAGGTCTTCTTACCATCAGAATACAGTAAGGGATATTTTCCAAGTTTGCTAGCTCATTTTCTTTCCTCTCCATTTGGTTTTTGGGCGGCATCTCAATTTTCTTGCCCAATAATTAACTTTTGTCGCCCTTTGGTGATAATGCCATAGTCCAAAAGGGTGGCGGTATAAAGGCAGCCCCACATAATACTGAGAAAGTTTTTTAAATTTTATCTCAAGTAAATATAACATAAAACACTGTGCTGCACACACTCAGTAATACAGACATATCCAAATAGTATTTAAATGAAATTGTGGGTAAACCTCAAAACAACTTCATTTTTGGGCCTGAATCTAAGATGATATAAGGAAAAATGCCTGAAGAAGCAGTTTGACCAAAATTTCAATGCTCCTAGTGTACTGTGTGTGTATTTCACTTTTATTGTTTTTTAATCCTAGTTCTATTTGCAAAAAGTGCTTCTGCTTTCAGCGATGTCCGCCCGCGGTGCCTGGAACCTAACCGCCGATAAGTGGGGCCCTACTGTTTTCAAAAATGTAATGTTATTAACATTTTGTTGTGATTTAGTATGAAACTGCCCTTTCTTTTACATATTTTTTACTTTTTTTTTTGGGGCCCAAAACATTTTCTTAGTGGGTTTTAAAAATGCAGGGGTTTGGGCTTAGTGGTCGACATGAACTGGGGCCTGAGTTGGGGGTTTGGCTTAGTCTTTCCTCATCGCGATGGACCTTCCTCCGTGTGTTGTGGTTTCTCCCTCATTTTCTGGGTTTATTTTTTTTTTTGGCACTTCAGTTGAATTGATGGGTTTTTCCCATAGCTGGATGAACTGATGAAATACCAGTGCAGTTTTTTTCAAAATCTAATGGGTTGTGGAGTCCAAGCATTTGGAAACAAGGTAAGATATTTTCTTTTATAAGACCTTTTTAAAAAAGCTTAAATACATTTAAGGGTTGTATATCAGGAGGATAGACAGAGCAGGCCCGGCCAAAAAAGGCAGGTCAGGCCAAAAAGGGAAACAGGCACAGGCCCGGGCAGGACAGGGGCAGGGGAGACCAGAGCAGGCAGTTTGGGAAAAAAATTTTAGATTTAATATTTACTTGTTGCAGCTTCCCCCCCTCCATGCTGGAACAGACTTTTCCCCCCACACTCACCCAACACTCTCCACTACCACCCATTTAAGATCTTCATCACCGCTTTTTCTGGGGTGAGGTCCAAAGCACCAACCATCATGTATCGTATTTAAATTTTTTATCAAAATGAAAAAAAATTCCCTTTTAGGGAAATCATTTAAAATCAGGGGGCCACTGTATGTCTTTCATTCTATCAAATGATACTAAGAAACAACCCTAAAACCCATTCCCAAAAAAAACCTCAAAGTTGCTATTTTAAAAACATTTTTTTGTATAAAATAATTTTGGAAAAGAAGAACCCTTCCCAAAACTTAAAAGTTTCCCAAAACCCTTAATGATTTTTTCAAATCACTTTTTTCCCCTCTAGGCTGGAATCTGCTTCACAAATTTGCCCCCTTCAAGGCGGGTAAAATTGCTGACCTAGGCTTGAAAAAAACTTTCCAGCACACAAAAGTACATAAAGCCCCCAAATTTTGGGAACAGTTGAACCCTTGATTTGTATTCCCTGGAATGCAGGCGAGAAAGATACATGATAATATACACTTAAAATCCTAGAGGTTAGTCCCCTTTGCACACGAAAACCCTTTCCCCTATCAAAGAAAAAGTTTTCCAGGGAGATGCAACATATCCCCAATAAAAGGGGACCACAAGTGCACTGATATACAACACAATAAGTGTCAGGGGCCCAAAACTGGTCAACTGCCTCCCCACCCCAGTGGGGCCCTTGGGCTGTCTTAAAAGAAGGCGCTAAACCAGGCACCTAAAGTCAGTCCCCACCAGCCGGGCTGTGGTTCAATGTCATTTTGGGTGGGGAAACCCAGTAAAGCCTGTTAATCAGCCCCCTGTCAACCCGGGGCCAAAACCCCCAGACTGGGCCGCGGGGCTTAACCCCAAACCCTCCCCAGGTATTGGATTGCAGAAGGCCTTTGATTATCCCGGGAAACGGGATGGAGAAAACAGCACACAGGGTATAGGAGAAATTATCTCCTGGGGGGGAATATAATAAAATTGGAAAGTGGGGCATAAATGAGGAATAAAAAGGGGGATCTGTTAAAAAGGTTTTCCCAAAGGGGAAGTCAGTACGGGAAACCCCTTTTTTCCAAATCTACATAAATGAGATAAGGGTATAAATAGCAACATAATTTTTGCTGATGGCACTAAAATAGACACTGTCAGATAATTTCTGATGACAGTACTGAAAGCAAAGGATGATTTGCATAGGTTGATGCCATGGATGGGGGGTTGGCAGATGAAATTTCAAATGCCAAAAAATGTAAGGTTTAAACCCTGGGAGGAAGGGGGGGAAATGGACTTATATGCTAAATGATGTAAAGTTTAAATTGAATACAAAAAGATTTAGGAGTTCGGGAAGCAAGTTGGTAACTCCCTGATCCTTTTTAATATTTTTTGCTGTTATTAAACTATATGCACTATACATATTGATTTTTGTTTTGGCTTTTTAAATACCAAGAACAAAGTTTCTGCACTGTATTTTTCTAGAATTTGGGGGTTTTTAAATCAAAACCTAGTGCTAAATACGGGAAAATTTGAGGAGCTAATCATATTTGTGATTGTTTATGTATGCCATGTGATAAACCATTTCCCCAAAAAAGCATAGACAAAATGAATTTTCAGCGGCCCCCCAGTCGAGCATAATTCTTTTCCAGCCCTGCTAAAGTCCCTTTAAAAGGAATTTACTCCTTAAGGAATAATGTAAAAATGGGGTTTAGTCTATTTAGCCCCCCAAAAAAATACACTTACAAAAGCACTTTACAATATTATACTTACATAATTGTCTTTTCCCGGGGTGCTCGTTACTGGGGGCCCCTGACCCCCTTTAAATTTTCCCAATTTTTTTTTTCCAAAGTTAATTTTAAATTCCCCATATTTTTGTTTTTTTTTAAATTAAAATAAAAATATCAATTTAACTTTAAAATTTTTAATTACAAATCATTCAGAAGTGCTAAATTTTCAAAAGATTTTTTTAAAATACAGTGGCCCCTTTTTAAACGATCTTAATCCTTTCCCAGGGCCCAACCCTTTTAAAAAAAAAATCGTTATTAAAACCCTTTTTTCCCCATAAGAAATAATGAAATTAAATTAATCCTTTCCCCAGACACCCAAAAAATATTCAAAAAAATTTAAATTTTTTTACATACGGGTTTATTTTTACATACAGAAAAGAAACATAAATACTACATACAATATTAAATTTATAAATAAATATTGAAATAAACTTTTAAAAATCATTTGTTTTATTTTTATTAAAAAGAACTTGCTGGACCTGGAAGATAGGGGGGGAAAAATTGGGGGTTTTTTAAAAGGAAACCCCCTCCAAAAGGACTTCGGGTAACAAGTCCCTCTCTGGGGTTATTTCCCCTTCTTTTTTTTTAATGCCACTAGGACCAGCTTGAGAGTCACTAGAACTCTTCTTAGAAAAATAACTTTCCAGGTCCTCGTTTCAAAACGCCTTTTTAAAATTTTCCCTGAAGTGCAACATGGCTCTGTCACTGAACTGGTTGCACAGATGGCTCATTTCAGTTTTCTCCGGGGTGGTTTTGTTCAACAAATGTCTCAATTAAATCCACTTTGAACACATGTCCCCCTGAAGGGCACCTCCTTCACTCCCTTTCTCCCCCTGTAAACAATAACCTAAAACCTGGTCTCATGCTTTTTTCCACTTCCAGCTCTTGCACCCTTTTTCGGGTTGTTAGTTCTTTTCTGGGGTCCTCCACTAACTCTTCCACATCCTCCCCCCACTCACCTCCAACCCCAGGCTTTTCCCCCCAATCCACAATATCTTCCACAACAGGCACGGGGTCACCCTTTCAAATTCTTAAAAAACCCCCTTTTTTCAACACAACACAGTGGTCCCCAAACAGAGTTAAAAGTCCTGGAAGTCACTCCCTCCCAAGCTTTAAACCCAAAAGGGCCTTTGTGTGAAAATTGGTAATCCCAGAACTCTTTTTGGGGGTCAATGCAGGGCTGGGGTTCATCAAAGAAATTTTTGAAACAATGTTTTGGGGGCAGTTTCTTGAAGTTGGAAATGACCTGCTGGTCCATGGGCTGGATGGGGGGGTGGTGTTAGGAGACAAGAACTTAATTGTGATGAAACTAAACTTATCAAAAAAGTCATCCAAGTTGTGAGGATGAGCAGTACCAGGAGGCACTTGAGGGCAATTTTTTTTCCAGGGGTATTTCGTCCCCCCCGCCAAACACTGCAGTCAACCCCTTCCACGAAAAGTCCTTTGTGACCCCTGCATTAGTGTTAGCCTTCCAATGCACACAAAATTTTCCTGTTAACATTGTGTTTTTTAAAAGGGTCTGGGGTTTTCTGAGGATACACCAGTAAAGGCTTTCCCTTTTAAAAACCCACGGGATTGGGGCCCCAAAATGACAGTTAAATTTTTCATAGGCTTGTGTCCCCGGCAGTGCCCTTTTTCCCCCTAGTAATGAAGGTCCTCTTTATTTTTTAAAAAAGGTTTGTTTTTTATCACAATTAAACACTTGTTGGGGGTTAATTTTTCCCGTTCTTGGGAAACCCTTTAATTCCTGCCAAAATTTTTTAGCTGCACGTTTGTCTGAGCTGGCTGCCCCACCATGCCTCACAACACTGTGTTGCCACTACGTTCTTTAAACCCTTTCAGGGTTTTTTGGCCCTACAAAGGCACGTGTTGGGGTTTTCCCCGCATTCAGAAGTGGAAAAATTTACGCCTTTCAAATTGGGGGGAAAAAGGGTTTTTGGCCTGAGGTGAAAAGAATGGGGCTTTTGGGGGGTGTGCCAGTAGGAAAATCGGGAGCCAGTGGGCATTGTGGGGAAAGCCATGTTAGTACACCTTTCCACCATCTCCAATAAAAACTCCTCCTCCGGGAATTAACATTTTTTTTCCCCAGTGGCAATTCTAACAGGATGGGAGGGGTCAGTGATGATGACTTTTTAAGGTTTTGAGGAGGTTGTGACCCCCAAACTAGTACCCCCCAAAAACCGGGAATATTAGGGAAAAACCCCGACGACCCCCAGCCTTCAACCCCCTCCAGTGTGTTTTTGGCAAAAACTTTTTCAAAAAAGTGGCCCCGTTGTTTTTTTCCAAAAAAAAAAAAACGTTTTTTAAAGAAAAAAAGGGAAACCCCTTTCTTTAAAAAATTTACTTTAAATAAAATTCCCCGGACTCTGATGTGGCAATGGTGATGATAGTGATAGTGAAAGAACTCCCAAACTCTTCAAAACAGTTCCCTGCGAGTGGGTGGAATTTCCCCCTGAAGCGTCAGTATATACGACGGTATATGCGCTCTGGTAGCGTGGGGCCCTATGCTGTTCCCAAGGGGGAAAGGGTACATCCGATGAATTAAAAGGAACAGATAGTGAAAAAGAAGATGATAGTGCTGCAATTTGGGGTAAGAAATGTGCATACATCTGGTAGTGGTGGTGGTGCCAGGGGTAGGCCCAGCAGTGGACCAGCGGTCCCAGCCGGTGACTCACCGGGCCTCCCAAAAAGGGCCCCCACCCCCACAACCACAACCTCCACCCCCAACCACCTGCAATTCCCGTACCCACCGCAGAACCCCTGGGTTCAAAGTTTACAATTTTATTCCCAATCCCCCCGGGTTTTATGAAAGTCACAGTGGAATAAGCCCATCTTGTCCCTTGGGAACAAAAAACCCCTGAACTGGAATGTTTCAAGTTATTCTTTTACGAACCCCCGATGGAAAATTTTCAGGGAAAGAACAGATATTTTATACACCTTGGAAAAAAATACTTTACCAAGATCACGTCACACAAGTGGAAAGAGACAACTGTGGCTGGAATATCTTTTTTTTTACAAAAATTCTTTGCCCCTGTGTATAAACACAATGTCAAATCCCTACGGTCGACAGGGGCCGCCCCGGTTTTAAAAGGTTTCATGATATAATATCAGTGAATCGATTTGTGCTACTGTTTCAATTTTTTTAAATTTCTGGGTTTGGGGGCCCGACAAAAACGACAGGTTATATAAGGGGGAAAAAAGTCTTTTTTGTATCTGAAAGAGAAAATTTTTTTGCATTTTTATCCCTTCAGCCACTAGGAAGCTTCTTTGGACCCATGGTGACTTATTTTACAGTGACAATCACTAAACCACCAAAAAAAAAAAAATGTATTGTGAATGTTTGAAAGAGGGGCTGGGATTGTTCACTCAAGTGTAAACAATGCTGGGCCCACCCGGGGGAGGCGGCCAAACGCAGAGCGGGGAGACAGGTCTTGTACTATAACATTTATGAAAAGCAATAAAGTGCGGGTCATTTAGTGCTCTTTATAACTTGATTTTTAATCTTGTAATTTTTTTCAGGTTCCTACACTCATTATCTCTGGAGAGAAGGACCAAGGACTTGGGCATACATCTCGCGATGACTTGTTGAACATTCCCTCATCTCAGCATGTAGAAATACCTGGAGCAAAACACCCAGCTTACCTTGATGATCCCGTTTTATTCCACACACTCTTGTACAACTTTATCAACCAAGTTCATGCCCACAGAGCAATAGCATAATGTATTATCCAGGGAATGTTATGAATACAGTGGTACCTCGACTTACGAGCAGCTCCCAACTCGAACAATTATGTAAGTGTATTTCTGTAAGTGCTTTTGTAAGTGTAATGTTGGGGTCTGAAACAGATTAACCTAATTTACATTATTCCTTGTGGAACAAATTCGTTTGGTATCGGCACTCAAACAGCCTTCTGAAGCGAATTATGCTCATAATTTCGAGGTACCACTGTAATTGACAATGACTACCATCTTTAGTGTAAATAACACTTGCTACAAAATATTTTAGCAATTTAATGACTATTAATTTCAAATTTATTACAAAAATAGATCTAGGATAACTTAATTTTTGTATTCATATTTTATTAATAGCCTAATGTGTAAATTTATTTCCACAAAGGTACTATTCAAACAAAACTTTAGTGGAAATATGTAGGCACCAAAGTAATGTACACAGGAACATGTTAATTTTTTCCAACCATTAGACCATACTCTCTTGAGCTGGACAATTCATTATATACTGTAGAATGAACAGAATGGTCTCCAGTGACAGGTAATATTTTGTGAAGGGAGTCAGGGAAACTGCTTAGCTGGACTTTAGTTTTAGAGATGAGAAGTACAGTGCCTATTCACTCTAATGGAGATGTTTGGGTTACATTTGCTGTTTGGAGGGACATCTGAACTGTTGTTTCTGCACACTTCTGGCAAGACAGTAATAGTGTGAAGGATGGTAAAAAAATTTTTTGTTCTTTTGAGTCACCCTGCCTCTGTGGGAGATGGCCACGTGCTAAAAAATTAGGAAAGTACCAAACCCATAGGGGTCATAGTGTGCCTGGGGAATGGGAGGTAGTCAGGTTCAATCCAAGACAGAATATATCCAATGCCTTGGAGTATGAGCCCTCTCTGGTATCAGGGAATCCATCTTAAGGGAATTGAGCAGCTCTGTATGACCCTTGTTGGTTTAGCACTTAGTTTTTATTATAAGAATAATAATAATTGACAGAAACAAAACTATTAAAATGTTACCCATGTTTTATTAGCATGTGAAGTTAAAGAAAATGAGTTTATATTTTGTAGAATGGCATTTCAAAATGGTAATATAACAGGAGTTTGTCAAACAACCCTCACCTTCCTCTTGCTTTAAGTTCTCGATTCCTGGCCATTTCTTGAGTAACTAACATGCTCAAATGCATGTGTTGATGGGTCTGACAATCTATGCAAACACTTAAGAAGCCTTTCCATGTACTCCAACAACTTATTTTGAATACCTCTAGCAACAGATGGGAGTATGTCTAGCTCTTCTCTGTAAAATTACTGTTTATATTATCCTGTGGTTTGCGCTTCTATTTGATTATAATAATAATTTATAGTGTGCATCCGCTGTATGACCCGCCCCTCTCAGCTGCCTATATAAACCTCCCTCTCTCCCTTCTTTCTGTTAGTGTGACTTTGTAAATGGTCCAAGTCGGACCGAAACGTCGTCGTAAGCTCCTTTCTTCAGTTGCGGGTTATTTGTGTATAGTATGCATATCAGCGCTATGTGACCCTAGTGGGTTTAGTGCTTAGTTTTGATAATATAGTATGTATTATGTCTGTAGTGAAGGGGAGGAGTGGTAGGGGTCGTCAAGGAAAGGACGGAGGGGGTAAAAAGAGGTTTTGTGTCAAGGGCCTTGGACATACAACAGGCATGTGTGAGCTTTGTTAGATAGGAGTGAATGGAGACGAATGATTTTTGGGACCTGATGAGCTGTTGGAGTGTGAACAGGGTAGTATTTTATGAAGGGATTCAGAGATGCAGGTTAGCCATACTGAGTCCTGGAGGTGGGAAGTACAGTGCCTGCACTTTAAAGGAGGGTTTGGGATATTGGCTGTTTGGAGTGACATCTAAACTGTCATATCTGGGTGCCTCTGCAAAGACTGATTATGTGTGAATGTCAGTGGGAGACGGACGACGTGTTGAAAAAAATGTCTATTCATAAACAGCAGTCATCTGTAGTCTTGCTAGCATCAACAAATTTTCTGTTCACAGAATGTGTGTCCTCAAGACTTGCAAAAATAAAAATGTATGTTTTACCAAAGTTTACTAAAACACTTAATTACTTATATGCACATTGATCTAAACCTTAAATGTTGCAACCTGTCTTGAATATCCCACTTTGTTTTCTCAAGTAATGCTCTTCATACCACTGCAGATCTTACCACTATCATCTCTTGGAATTGTTGGCTGGGATAAAATTTGTGTGCCTATTGAAGCTGGGACAAAAATAAAACACACTACTTCAATAGCTTTCTAAACAATACTGATGGCTGTCTACCCAGTCCACGCTTAGCCATGCATATTCATGTCATGAGCAGCACAAAAACTCATCATGCAAGCCTCTAAGAGAGGATTGCAAGCACACATTTTCCCACTTTATCCTCACTCCCTAAGAGAAATTACTCTGAAAGCAACAAGTCAATAGGGATGACTATACAGCGAACAATATTGGTGAAAAAAATGCATAGAGGAGTTATTGAAACATTTTACCTGTGGAGCAGGCTTCTTCGGTGCAGGTGAAACATCTCGCTAGTTCCTGTCTGCAGGTGTGCAGTTTTTTCATCATTTATTGGCTTTGAGCCATTTGTCTTTAGTATGCAATATTGTTAAACTAGTAAAAGCTCATTTCACTTATATACATTTGTGTATTGCACATTAGGTTTATGTAATTTTGTGTAAGATTTGAAATAAACATGTTTTTAAAGTGAGACTTCTTTTTCATTGTTAAAACAGTCCCCTACAGTAATATTTATTACTGGTCTTTTTAAAAACATATATTAAGAAACCCCTAACTACATGCAAAGGACTGACTTATTTGAAGGTGGAGAATATCTCTAAAAACCCCCTGATTCTACCCAAGCAAACCTAGAACCTCTGGCCCCTCTCTCAAGACACAACATGCTGTGAAAGGGCTTACCTGCAAGTATTCAGATGGGTTTTTTATCCCTACCTGCACCTTAACCCTTTGGGTCGGTGCCGTCATCGTTTACGAGCAGGGGGTTGGGGCCGTACTAGTAGCTTAATTTCAGGGGTTAAATTAAGCGGAAACAGCTGGAGGCCTAGGGATGAAGAATGGGTCTGCGCTCGGGGTGCAGTAGGAAAAAAGGGGGACCCAGTGGTGCATTGTGGGAAACCCTTTCAGTAAAACCCTTTCCCAAAATTTGGCAAAAACACCTTACCCCCGGCTTGGGGCACTTTTATTTCATCAGTTTTATGGGGTGTTAGTGAAGGTTTTCGGTTTTGGCGGTTGGACCGAAACTGGACCATGGTATAATGGGAAAACCCAGACGACCCACAGCCGTCCACCTCTGGTGCTGTGGCGTTTTGTTCACGGCCGTTGACCCGAACGAAGGTGGAAACTCCTATTTTCAAAGTCCCAGACTCAGATGGAGCAATAACAAAATGCCCAGCAGCCCTGTGATGGCCTAATAAGACCCACATAACACTAACATATTTGGGTACCCAGAATGATATAAATCAACAAGTAAACACCCAAAAACAAATCACCAACTAATAGGACTTGTGTTACCACCACCTGCCCCCCTGCCACGGGGATTCACAACATTCCCCATTCCCCATGCCATATTCATCTAAACCCGTCAATGGCCAAAGGGGCAAGCCCCCAACAGAAGATCCAGTAAACAGCCAAAAACTCCCAACATCCCAGGTGAGAGCAGCATTTCACAAGGAAAACCCCGAGCCAGCCGGCCTCAACCCCCAAACACCTGCCACCACAACACCCCGGGGAAAAAACTAATGGGCTGCCCCGTTAACTCTTTCCATGGATTTGATGTCAAGAAAATTTGCCCCGAGATATAAACTCCTTATGATCAAATCAAACAATCACCAAGCTTACACAGGGAAAAGCAGGAGCTTAAAACCTCCAACGCACAGTATCTCATCAAGATCACAACTCTGGGAAAACAAACTAACCACTCTAGA
>WNWK01056669.1:0-10946 GCA_009830355.1 Cherax destructor
GACCCGGGCTCTCACCCAATCAAATTCCCCAAATCAAGGAATATTATTTAGTCTTGTGATATCTAATATCCCTTTTTATTGAGACTATATCAGTTGCTACACTTTTATATGTATCTTTTTTTTCCCTAAAAGAGAATTTTTAAACATACTCTAGTATTTATTTTAAAAGGGCATGACTTTTACAAAGTTGGATCAATCAAATTTCCCATTATAAATAAAAGGTGGCTATTTTCAAAAAAAAACAATTAAAATAGTCTAGTCGACATGTTTTCGGGGGGCCAAAACAGGCTCTTCCCCCTGATCGTAACCAGATAATTACATTGATCTGAGAAAGGCGGGGTTAGACATCAGTCAATATCAAGCTTAAAACCACCCAAACATTGTCTTTAAAATTTCCCAAATTCAAATTCAAATTCTTTATTTCTTTAATAAAAGGGTGGGGGTACTTATATTTCATTAAAGTTGATATTACAAGATGGAATAAACATAGGTATGCCTAGGCTTTTCAGGCAGTCTTATGATAGGTCTTCCCAATAGCTATACAATGAATATACAGATTGTAAGGTTAGGTTAGGTTTAAAAAATTTGGTACTGGAATTTAAACATTGAGAATTTAACAATTAGTAAAAAAAGTTACAATTAGTTTATATTTTTGATAATGATATATTGGCATAATATAGTTTCTATATTGGAGTATCTTAGGCAAACTTATGACTAGCAAGTATGGGGAATAGTTGTATTAAATTTTGGTTAGAACTTTTCAAATTAAGGGAATCACAGATATCAAAAAGTGTTTTTTGCTGTGGTTAGTAATGTCAAATTGGAAAATCCAGATATCAATAAGTGTTTTTGCTGTGGATATGTGCAAGATAAAGTAGTTTTATTGGTTAACTACCGGTTGGGTGCGTAAGTGAGATAAGATGTTTTTGGTTTTTTTGAAAATGGAGGTTGTGTCTGCGTTCTAAGTTTTCAGGCGGGATTTCCCAGTTTTAGGCCCTTTTATGCGCTTAAATTTTTTGTATGATTTAGTCGGACGGGGAAATGTCAAAGATGTTTTTCGGTATTATGTCTATGGGTCCTGTCACAACTGTCAAAAAAGTGTTTAGCTCGGGTTAAAGTTGGAATTAATGGTTCTAAAAATTTAGATAGCGGTAGTAAGTATGGATGTTCTGGACAGTGAGTAGGTTTAGGTCTTTGAAGATGGGGGTGTGCTGCCTAGCGTTGGATTGTGTGATAATTCTTACTGCGGCTTTTTGTTGGGTTTTTTTGGCTTTAGGTGGGTAATTGCTGTTGACCCCCTAAAAAGGGATAGTGGGGTAGGGATAGATGAGTGGTAGGGCTGATTGTGGAAATAATCCCGTATCTTAGAGGGGATCCCACGTTTTGGACACTTTCTTTGTTATGTGTTGGATATGGGTCTGAATTTCATCTTAAAGGTGAAGGCCCAGGAACTTCCCCCGTTTTTTTTAAGGGGTGTAGAGTTGATCAATGTTTAATTGTGGATTCTGTTCTGTTGCCAAACATAATATAAAAGGTCTTATCAGTGTTGAGTGTAAGTTTATTAACGTCATCCATTTGATATTTTTATTAATTCGTCTTTAACAATGGTTTTAAAGCGGGGCAAGGTTTGTGTGGGAGATGACATAAGTTGTGTGTCAAAAAAATATTTTTCAGGTGTTGTAAACATTGGGAAGTCTTGATGTATAAGAGGAAGAGCAGGGCCAAAGGACATTTCCCCTGCAGTACGCGGTGTCTAGTGGTAGTGTGTGGAGGATGTGTCTTTAATAGTGACATCTGGTACCTATTAGTGAGGTAGGTTTGAGGTATGTAGTGCATGACCTCTTATTCCATATGGTGTTTGTGGGTAGGATGCCGTGGTTTACTGTGTAAAAAGCTTTCCTTAAGTCAATAAAAAGTCTAGTGGATATTCCTTATTTTCAAGTGCTTGTAAACAGGTCTATCATTTTACTATTGCATCGTTAGTGCTTTTATTTTCCAAAGCCAAATTGGCGGGTTGAGTATGCTTTTGTGTTTAAGAGTATAATCTCTTGTGCAAAGTTTCTCGAATATTTTGGATAGCAATGGTAGATTTGATATAGGCCTATGTTTTTTACGTCTGTGGGTCACCACCTTTTGGGGGGTTGTAACCCTTGCTGTTTTTTGTTGGGAAGGTGCTAGTTTCTAATGATTTGTTAAAAAGTAAAGAAATAGGATATGAAAGGACATGAGCAGCTCGTTTTTAAAGGGTGGAACTTGAGACAGATGTCCTGATTTTTTTTTAAGGACTTGATTATCATGGAACTTCAGTGGGTTCTGTAGGTGCAAGATATAAGGAGGTAAATTTCCCCCATCTAGGTAATCACTTGTTTTCGGGCATTGGTATCGGGAAATTTTTTGGAAAGATTTGACCCATAGTTGAAAAGTCATTTATCTTGTTTACTGTATCAATAGGCTGTTGGTGTTTCGTTTGGTTTAGTTAGGACTTTCCCTTTTTTTTCAGTTTGTGGGTGCCCATAATCGGGAGTGTTTTCGGTTTTTTTATATCCCTCTTGTTTCAGTGAATCTGCGGGAGTAGTACAAATTGTTTGGTTTTTTTATTAGTTTGGTGAGAACTGATGAATAGTGTTTAACAAACCCCCTTATTATAAAATCCGTCTATATTGCTTCTCTTTTGATGTTTCTTGTTAATGGTTTTAGTAAGTTGTTAGTTAGCCAGGGGCCCCTAACCGTTTATTCGTAATCTGTTTCATTTTTATAGGACAATTTTTTTGTATAGTCTATGTAATTTATTAACCCTTTGACTGTGCCCCCCAAACCTGTGCTCTCCCGTTGTCGCAAAATTTAAAAAAAAAAAAAAAAAAAAAAAATTTTTTCTTATGAAATGATAAGTCGTTTCCCGATGGTAAAACCCAAAAAGTTTGAAATTTGATTGAAAACTCATGGAATTCGCTCCCCGAAGTTGTGATCTCGGGTATTATCGCCGGCCGCCGACTTTGAGCCTATTTGATAAATTCCATTTTCCCGTTGACCAAAATCATAGTATTTCTTTAGAACTCCCTTTGTTCTATATTAGTCAAAAAACCAAATTTTTTGTTTAATAAATAAAGTGATCAGAAATTGGAATTTGGCCTTTTATGCAAAAAAAAAGTTGTCACTTTCAAAATAGGGTCCAGAATAAACAATGCAGACATTCCTGGCACTAAAAAAGATTTATCTGTTATTAGTCACGTCTTTGGCCCTTTATTTCTTTTGCTTTCTATTTTAATTTTTTTACATAAAAAAAAGAAGATTTACCGTTATGCAGACTATTTTATTTAAAATTATAAAAAAAATGGTTTTTTTAAATAAAAATAATCAATCACTTTTGAAAGAATATCAGACTCACCAATTGATGTGTATTGGATGCGTGGGGTTTGTTTCTCTTGAACATTTGCAAAAATCGAACATTTCTCCCCCTTTGAAAATCAATTTCAAAGGGCGTTTCCATCATAAAACTATTCAAAATCATCTATATTATGTAGTATTTGTCCATTCTATCAAATGAGACCATGAAAAAAGAATACAACCATAAATCTATCGAAAAAACCCTCAAAATGGCGTTTTAATCCAAAAAAAAGGTCAGAGTTTTTTTTCTAATTTTGTACTGTGCTGCAGGATTTTTATACTGCGCCACTGACCACAGACCCATTCTCTCAAAGTGGGCCTACCGCTTTCTCCCATTTTATTTGAACCGCTAGAATTTGGCGTATTTTAAGTAATGATTAATACCTCCCCGCTTGTGGGTCTGCAGTTGTGTATTGCTTTTATCCGGCGGGTAGTACTTGTATCCTGCTTAAGCCGGTTTAGTAAGGACAATACGGAAGGTTGTTTTGGGAACCGGGGGGGATCATAAAACATAAGAACATAAAAAAGGAGGAACCTGCAGCGGCCTCTTGGCCCATACTGGGGGTCCTTCACAATCCATCCCCAACAGAAAATTCCAAAACCCTAATTTTCAATTCTACCCAAATAAGCTTTGAAGATTCATTAATCAAATCGGGCCCCCAAATCCAAACCCCCTTTGAATTTATCCCCAAACCCAAAATTTAAACTACCCAAAGGGCCCACTTCAATGCCCACTAGGCAGACTGTTCCCCCCATCAACTACCCCATTTCCAAACCAATATTTTCCCCTATCCTTTTCTAAATCTAAACTTACCCAAAATTTAAACCATTATTGGGGTTTTCTTTGGAGAGATATCCTCAAGACCTTTTTATATCCCCCCTTTTTAATACCCATCTTCCACTTATATACCTCGATCATGTCTCCCCCCATTCTAGTTTACAAATGAATGTAATTTTAGGGTCTTCAATCTTTCTTCGAAGGAAGATTTCTAATGCTATAAAATTAATTTATATTCTACGCTGAATTTTTTACAATTTATGTCCTTCTGTAATATGGAGACCAGAACAGCTCGTAATCTAGGTGGGCCTTTAATGATGTATAAAGCTGTAATATAACCTCTGGACTTCTGTTGCTAACACTTCTTGATATAAATCCCTAATCTATTTGCCTTATTATCGCTTGGCATTTGTCTTGGTTTAAGGTTGCTGCCCATCCCCCAAATCCTTCTCCCAATCTGTATGGCTAAGTTTCTTTTTAACTTATAAGTGCTTGGGTTATGGACACTCCCGAGCTTCAGAACCTTGCATTTATCTACATTGAACTGCATCTGCCCTTTTCTGACCACGAATTAAGTTTGTCTAAATCTTCCTGAAGTTCTATGACATCTATGTTTGAATCAATTATCCACCTTTTTCGTGTGTGGCAATTTGCTCATATCACTAGTAATTCCCTATCAAGGTCATTGAAAATATTATAAAAAACAATGGGCCCCGCTATCCCCGGGAACCCACTTTTACAAGTCCCCATTGGATTTAACCCCATTTATGCACACCCCTGCTTCCTATTGGTGAGCCATGCTCGTCCATGACGCACTTTTCCCCCAATGCCATGAGCTGCCACTTTCTTTAACAGTCTCGGTGCGGTACTCTATCAAAAAACCTTACAAATCTAAATAAACAATTCGAAATTCTTTTTGGATCCGCCTCAAAAACTTTCTGAAAAGGTTAATAAATTAGATAGGCAGGGGCCCCTCGTGAATCCATCTGGGGATATTAATCAAATTTTGGGTTTTCTAGATGGCTTCTAATAATATCAGCTATAATTGACTTATAATTTGCCTACAATTGAGGTCAGGCTTATTGGGGGATTTGCGGTAGTGACTTGTCCCCCGCTTTAAAAATAGGAATTCATTAGCCATCTTCCACATATCCAGACATACCCTGTTATCTTTTAGTAGTGTTTAGGAAGTGTGGGCTTGTGATCTTGTAGTAGAGGGAGTTATTTTCCAGTAAATTTTGAATGGGTGTTCGATTAAATAGGTTTAGATCAGGGTCGACGTGATCATTCATCATTTAGGGTTAAATAGTGATTTTGTTATATCATGTATAGTGTGGTGAGTTATAGTACTGATATCTGTTGTAAGGGGATGTTTTGGTAAGTATATAACTAATGCACATTGGTCAAATAGAGTATAGTAACAAATAAACATAGTGGTCTTGGTATTGTGTATGTATTAAGCTAGTATGAAATAAAAAATTAGATATAAACTAATAAGATACAATTATCAAAAACAATGTAGCACCAATGAGTTTGGTATTGGTTATGTATTAAGCAAAGAATGAAATATAGTACAGTAAAATTAAAAAAAAATTTAGATATAAACTAATAAGATTAAATTACTTATAACAATGTAGCACCAATGAGTTTGGTAATGGTTATGTATTAGGCTAGAATGAAATAAAGTACAGTAAAATTACAAATATAGATAAACTACTAAGTTTAAATTACAAAATTGTGTAGTACCAATGAGTTTGGTGTTGGTTATTCAATAAGCTAGAATGTAATTAGGTGAACTAGATATTACCTATGATATTAATAGATAATAAGATAGTTGTAGTACAAGACTGTTACTTGTAATTGCACTAGAAAATAGTTGCAATAGAAATAAAGGTATAATACAGGTTTATAAAAAGTATAATAAAAATAAACAGGGCAAAGAATGGTATACAGTAGATATTAAAATAAGTAAAATGGGATTTTTAGCACAGGTTATTAAAAAGTATAATTAGTAAGGATAGGGCAATGATGTTGCAGCTGTGTATGGAAGCTTGGATCTTTGGCAATGATAGGTTAATAAAAATAAAGGTATAAAATAAGATTGAGCAATGAAGTATAAAAAATGGGGCAATAATAATTATAAAATAAAAATTGTGCAATAAAGCTTGAATAATAAGGGGATTTTGTAGTTATCAAATACAAATTAAGACTATGAGGTAGAATTAAGACTATGAGGTAGAATTAAGACTATGAGGTAGAATGGTAGTTGGATATAAGGTAAAAATTTAATGGTAAGAGGGTATTGGAGTTTTGGGGAACAAAAAGTAAAAATTTAATGGTAAGAGGGTATTGGAATTTTGGGAACAAAATTTAAAGATGGTTCATAACACTAATCGTGGATAGTAGGTTTACTACATATTATTCTAATTCTGTTAACCCAGCCTCACTCAGGAATCTTTTAAGTTCATGTTCTGTTGCAATGAAATACCTCTTCCCAGTGGGCTGTTTCCTAACTGCGATTTTACCATCCCTCACAAAGCACTGATGAATTTTTTGGGCATTGCGTAATTTTCTTAAACGATAAAGGAGGTTTTGTCTTGTTTTGGTAAGGCACTCGTTCACATAGACATCAGATTTCATAGTTATGGATGTTTTTAATAGGTTGTTTCTTTGCAAGCTGGTATTGAATTTTAATAGCACTGTTTTTTTCCCTGCTTGGTAGCCCATCAGTTTGCAATCTTTTAGTTCATCACTACGTATGTTTATGCTAAGGTGGTCCTTGAAGAGTTGTAGGGCGGCCTCCATGTAAGTCTTTCAGACTTACAGTCATTTAGGATCACATTAGACAATAGTCTCAGAACTCTAGGAGTTAAATATGATCTAATGCAATGTGATTGGTTTATCAGTGATATTGTACAAGATTAACTGTCACCACAAACCACTGAACGTTTAAATACAGTGGTACCTCAGTTAACAATGGTCCCCAAACTGCCTTTTATGTAAGTTTATTTTTTAAATGCTTTTGTAAGTGTATTTTTGGGGTCTAAAAGGACTAGTCTATTTTACATTATTCCTTATGGGGATAAATTCGTTTGGTAATGGCACTTGAACAGCAGTTCTGGAACAAAAAATATCGTTAACCGAGGTACCACTGTATTATGTTCAATAAACGCTATTTCACTTGTGAAGAAATTAGCAATGGTTTACAAACAATAGTTTCATGCAAGCAAGCAACGAGACAAGATGATAAATCCACCAATCCTATTGTGGATGATAAAACTTCAACTCAGTATAAAAAGAGTATACCTACTCCCACTAAAACACAGAATGGGAAATCACATGTAGGCACTTATCAAGCTGTGAATACAATAGACAGTAAACAGACTGTCACACCTAAACGTACTCCAAAATGTGTACTTTGTGATGAAACACATTAGGCACAGTATTGCATTCAATACACAACAATGGAGGCATGGAAGCAACGTGTTCAACAGCTGAAAAGGTGCACTAAGTGTTTAGGTGAACACAAGGGAGGTAAATGCTCACTGAAGAAGTATTTCAAATGCAAGGGTATGCATCATACAGCATTATGCCCAAGCACTTATGCTGAACAACCGACTTCCACAGAGTTAGGAAGTCAACAAGCAACAGCATTAAATGTGAGAGATAAGTCTAAATCGACTGCTCTCCCAATAGCTCGAGTAGAGTTATCCAATAAATTACACAAAACCAATGTGTTAACACTATTTGATCAAGGCTCACAAAGGTCTTTCATAAGACGAACAGTGTTGCAAAAACTGAATAAACAACCCCATGCCAAAATACAGTTAGATATAGCTGGATTTTTCCAAAGTTCTGGCAAGCAGAAATATGACCTAGCCAGATTCACTGTTGGTCTAGGAAACAGGAAAAAGACAGTAGAAGCTGTGGTAGTCGATGATTTGCCTAAGTCAGTGCAGATCCGGGGATTAAGAGATACAGTTGCAGCACTGAAAGCAGCCAAGGTCAAGTTAGCCTGTCCTGACATACAGACGGACACAATTAGTCCACTTGATTTAATCATTGGAAGTAATTACTATCACTATTTTGTGGAAAATATAGTAAGTAAACATGATGTTCACTTCCTGAAAACAGCTGGGGGCCATATGATATGTTGTCCAATTCCCTCTCAAAGCGGGAAAGAAGCTGAAATTGATTCAGTGGAAAATGTACTAGTTACAAGAATAACTACTGATTATGTACCACAGCAAAAATTATCACTACTGGAAGAAATGAATGAACCAGTTGATAAGTTGTGGGATTTAGATGCGATAGGTATTGATGTAAATAAACCAAGCCCACAGGAGTCTGAGACTTATAACCAATATTTGGACACTGTCAAATATGAAGATGAACAGTATTGGGTTAGGTTACCATGGAAATTAAATCCACATCTACCTAGCAATTATCGCATGGCTTTCTGACAAATGAAAGCACAAATACATGAGCTCAGGAAGAATCCAGAGCTGCTGACTGTCTAAGATTCTATGATGATATCATACAAGAACAGTTAGACAATAAATTCATTGAGGAAATAGTCAAAGATAAGTTAAAGACAGATGCTCATTATCTACCACACCACGGAGTCAGGAAAGATTCTGAAACCACTCCACTACGTGTTGTATACAATTGCAGCGCACGTGCAAATAAAGATGTAGCAAGCCTTAATGACTGTCTGATGACTGGACCCTCACTAACTGAGAAGCTTGGAGACATGCTTATGAAATTTCACACAAATCCATATGCCTACACGGCTGATATTTCCAAAGCTTTCTTAAGAGTAGGACTACAAGAAATAGATAGAGATTATACTCGATTCTTGTTGCCAGAAAATCCACATGATCCTCAAAGTCCTGTGAAAACTTATCGTTTCAAGTCAGTATTATTTGGTGCAACATCCTCTCCATTCTTACTAGAAGCTAATCTTAATACACATTTGAAGAAATCTGAAAGTCCCTTCAAAGAAATCTTAAAGAAAAGTTTCTATGTGGATAATCTTCAAGGTACTGTGAATAAAGATGAAGATTTGAAATCCTTATACAGAGAAGCTAACAAGGAGATGAAAGTGGCAAATATGCCTCTAAGGATGTGAAATACTAATTCAAATCAATTTAGGGAACTAATCAAAGAAGATTTCCTGAAGCTGAAATTCCTGAATGCAACAACATGCTTGGACTTAATTGGAACACACAGGAAGACACTTTGAGTCTCAAAAGGATAAACAATAAATCAAGCAGTACACTCACTAAACGAAGTTTACTGTCAGAGGTATCACAATGTTTTGAT
The DNA here is from genome assembly GCA_009830355.1 of Cherax destructor. Classification (NCBI taxonomy): domain Eukaryota; kingdom Metazoa; phylum Arthropoda; class Malacostraca; order Decapoda; family Parastacidae; genus Cherax; species Cherax destructor. Next base: position 9,488 of record WNWK01056669.1, read on the forward strand.
CCTCTAGGACCGTCTCACCAATTACCATAAAAGAACATAAGAAAAAAGGAACACTGCAGCAGGCCTACTGACCCATGCGAGGCAGGTCCATCACTCACTGACCACCTGGAGCTAACCTTCTCCAGGTAAACTCCAGGTAGTCAGGTCACTTCCACTTAAGGAATTAGTACGGCATCTGATCTAGTAGCACAAGCTAGTCAGGTCCAGCTCACACCCACCCACACCCACTCATGTATTTATCTAACCTATTTTTAAAACTACACAACGTCCCAGCCCCTATGACGGTACTCGGGAGTTTGTTCCACTCATCCACAACTCTATTACCAAACCAGTGCTTTCCTATATCCTTCCTGAATCTGAACTTTTCCAACTTGAAACCATTGCTGCGAGTCCTGTCTTGGCTGGATATTTTCAGCACACTATTTACATCCCCTTTATTTCTTCCTGTTTTCCATTTATACACCTCAGTCATATCCCCCCTAATTCTACTTCTTTCTAGAGAGTGCAGATTCAGGCCCTCAGTCTATCCTCTTAGGGAAGATTTCTGATACATGGGATCAACTTTGTCATCCTCCTCTGTACGTTTTCCAGTGCATTTATATCCATTCTGTAATACGGTGACCAGAACTGTGCAGCATAATCTAAATGAGGCCTAACCAAAGATATATAGAGTTGAAGAATAACCTGAGGACTTCTATTATTTATACTTCTTGATATGAAGCCAAGGATTCTGTTAGCTTTATTGTGAACACTTATGCACTGTTGTCTTGGTTTCAGATTACTGCTAACCAGAACTCCTAAATCCTTCTCGCAATCACAAGTATTAAGATCTACATTATTCAGTTTATATGTGGCATGGTTATTGTCCTGCCCAACATTTAGAACTTTGCATTTGTCTACATCAAACTGCATCTGCCACTTCTCCGACCACTGCATCAGTCTATTCAAATCATCCTGGAGTGCTCTAATGTCCTCATTAGAATGAATTGGACGGTCTATTTTGGTGTCATCAGCAAATTTGCTTATGTTGCTATCTATTCCCTCATCTATGTCATTTATGTAAATTGTAAACAACATGGGGCCCAAAACTGACCCCTGTGGGACACTGCTTGAGACGTGCCCCCATTCTGATTTCTCCCCATTTATGCAAACTCTCTGCCGCCTCTTTGTCAACCATGCTTCTACCCAGGAAAAAATTTCTCCTATTCCATGTGCCTTAAGTTTCATCAATAGCCTCTGATGTGGAACTTTATCGAAAGCCTTACTGAAGTCCATATACACAATATCATGTTCATTACCATGATCTACCTCCTCAAACACACCTTAGTGAAAAAAAGTTAGTAAATTCGTAAGACACGGGCAGCATAGTAAAACCGTGTTGAGATTCATAAATAAATTTATGCCTTTCAAGATGGCTGAATTGCCTCGAACAATTATGGATTCCATAAATTTATCAACT
>WNWK01056670.1:0-10946 GCA_009830355.1 Cherax destructor
TACAGAAACCCCAAGACTCATCGCCGAGAAGACAACCCAATACCGAAGAATCCTGAATCATCACCCATCTGTATATCCAACAACTTCAACCAGAATAACGGCTTCACATTATTAGTATTATAATCAAATGCGCTAAACCACAGGGGTTATACAGCCCCGCAGGTTATTGTAGGATGCAGGGAGAGTGGGATGTAAAAAGGGAGATGGACTTTTAGTAGGGTTGGAGTGCAAGATGACGGGGTGGGTGCGGGGGTGGAGGGTAGCAAGAGACCCGAGGTAGAAGGGACTGAGGGAGGTGCTAGAGGTATAATCTTCAGAGTTTGTGAAATTGTCAGTTTCTTAAAAAGTCAATGAGAGGTGGGATTAAGGAGGGTCCATCTTCAAGAAGGGAAGGTAAAGAAAGGGCCGCAGGCGAAAAACGTGGTTGGAGGTAAATTCTGGTGCTCGTTGATAGAGTGGGCATATAACAGGATATGTCGAACTGACACTGGAACCTGACAATGCTCACAGAGAGGGCAGGGAGCCTCTCCATGAGATACCCATGAGTAAGACGAGTGTGGCCGATGCGAAGACGGGAGAGAGTAGTCTCCCAACCTCGACATTGGTGACAAGAAGGCCAGAAACCTATAACCGGTTTAATAGAATGAAGTTTGTTATTCAGCAGGTCAGACCAGCGTTGTTGCCAATGGGTGGAAGGTGGTGCAATAGACCGCAAAATAGTCCGTGAAAGGAACACGTCTATATGAAACTGGAAGGTCATGTACTGCTGACCGCGCAGCAGTGTCTGCCTGTTCATTGCCCTGTACATCAACATGACCAGGGACCCAACAAAAAACAATATCTTTATGCTTGCTAAAGATACGGCGTAACCAAAGGTGGATACGAAGAACTAGGGGTGAGGTGTATCAATTTTACGGATAGCCTGTAAAGCACTAAGGGAGTCTGAAACGACCACAAATGGTGATACAGGCATAGATGCAAACGGATAAGTGCCACAAGAATGGCATACAATTCAGCCGTAAATATGCTAGCCGAGGGTAATAGATGCCCTCGTACAACGCTGTCCGGAAACACTGCTGCGAATCCGACGCCGTCAGATGACTTTGAATCATTGGTGTATACTGCGATGGCATGGGAATGAGAACTGAAGTGGTCTAGAAAGAAAGAGCGAGAAGCCGCCGTAGGTAGTTGGGCTTTCGCGCTAGGTAGAGGAATAGAACAGACACGGACAGCAGGAACTTCCCAAGGGGGTAGGGAAAAGGGAGATGTCACATGAACATACAGAGGTGGGAGCTGAAGGGAAGACAGGAGTGAATGTAGACGAAGAGAAAAGGGACGAAGTAAGCAGGGGCGACGAACAAATAAAGAGCGCCTACTAACATCTGTAACAATCCTATACATGGAAGGATTGCGGAGGTCATGAGAGCGAACAAAATAGCGAATGCAATGTGCATCACGACGATCGGATAAGGATGGAATGTTCGCTTCTACATAGAGGCTCTCAACCGGGGAAGAACGAAATGCACCAAGGCATAAGCGTAATCCCTGGTGATGGATGGGATTAAGGATGGAAAGAGTAGCAGGGGAGGCCGCAGAATATATCTGGTCACCATAATTGAGTTTCGACAAAATTAGGGCTGAATGTAGGCGAAGGAGAGTTCTACGATCAGCCCCCCATGAAAGATGTGCGAGGGTTTTAAGAAGGTTCAGCCTGGTGTGACAAGTCGCCTTCAGAGAGGTAATGTGAGGTTTCCAGGACAATCGACGGTCAAACAGGAGGCCGAGAAACCTGACTGTATCACGTTCTGGGATACGTGAGCCGTATAGGTACAATGGATGGTCAGAGACCACTGAACGTCTAGTAAACGTAATTTGATGAGTTTTGCCACTAGAAAATTTAAACCCGTGAGTGGTGGCCCAATCAGAAACCCGGTTGATGGCATGCTGGAGGGAAACTGCAATGAGGTGACAATCAGCACCTGCACAAGCTATAGCAAAGTCATCCACATAGAGCGATGACCAAATATTGGATGGGAGAACAGATGTCAGATTATTTATAGCAAGCAGAAAGAGTGTTGTGCTCAGAACACATCCCTGGGGGACACCTTCAGCTTGGACAAATTCCGGGGAGAGTTCATTACTAACCCGGACCCAGAAATGTCTGTCAGTTAAGAAGGCCTTAAGAAAGAATGGTAGGTTGCCTCGGAGGCCTAAGGAGTGGGCCTGGGCCAAGATATTATATCTCCAAGTTGTGTCATAAGCCTTCTCAAGGTCGAAAAAGATAGCGATAACCGAATGGTTATTCGCAAATGCATTACGAATATACGTATCCAAGCGCAGCAAGGGGTCAATGGCTAAATACCACATCAAACGTCTATTAACTAGACGTTCCATCACCTTGCAAACTGCACTGGTAAGAGCGATGGGACGGTAGTGAGAGGAATCACGTCCCGTAGCACCTGGTTTTCGAAAAGGGAGAACAATAGCAGACTTCCACAGCTGGGGAATAACTCCTTGCAACCATATGAGATTAAAAGAGTCGTAAGAGGACAGTAAGAGCAGACTGATGTAAATGCTGTAGCATACGAATATGTATGCCGTCTGGCCCAGCTGCTGATGATCGGCAAGCAGAGAGTGTTGCCTCCAGTTCTTGAAGGGTAAAAGGCACATTATAGGATTCTTCTCTAAGAGAAGAAAAATCTAAGGGCTTTAACTCGCTGGCAGACTTAGAAGAAAGGAACGAGGGGCATAGATGTAGCCCCTGAGAAATGCGGACTAGATGATTACCAATTTCAGTGGCAACGGCAAGAGGGTGTGCTATATCAACACCAGCAACCTGAAGAACAGGAGCCGGGTCGGGGGAGAATTTACCACTCAATTTCCGCACTTTCTTCCAGACTGCACTCATCGAGGAAGCCGAAGTGACAGTAGAAACGTAATCTCGCCAGCAAGTGCGTTTAGCATCACGTATGACACGGCGAGCAATTGCTCTCTTCTGCTTGAAATCAAGGAGTCTCTCTGTGGTTCTGTTATACCGATACCTGCCCCATGCAGTGCGTTTCAAACGCACTGCCCGAGCCAAGCAGGAGACCACCAAGGCACGCACTTCTGAGGATGCTTGCCGAGGTTTGGGGAATAGAATGTGAAGCCGCTGTGAAAATGGAGGACGAAAAGAGATGTAAAACCTCATCAATGGAGGACGAGGTAGGAACCTCATGAAAGGCAGTAAGATGTGCGTAAAGGTCCCATTTCGCCCGGTCAAATTGCCAGCGTGGGCTATGAGGAGGTGGAGAAAACAGAGGGGACTTAAGGATGATTGGGAAATGATCGCTGTCATGTAAGTCTGGGAGGACAGACCAGGTGAAGTCAAGGACAGTTGATGAAGAGCAGATGGAAAGATCGATGCAGGAGAAAGAATGAGTTCGGGGATCAAAATGGGTAGGAGTACCCGCATTTAAAACATGGAGGGGAAGAGAAGCAAGAAATGCCTCCAACTGAATGCCACGGGAGTCACAGTGCGACCCTCCCCAGAGAAAGTGGTGTGCGTTAAAATCGCCAAGTAATAGAAGGGGTGGCAGTAAGGAAGAAACCAGAAAATCAACATCTGGGATAGACAATGCCCGCGAAGGGGAGAGATATAAAGAACAGAGTGTATACCACTTATTCAAGTGGATACGGGCTGCGGTGTAATGTAAGGAAGAAGGGACATAGAGCTGACGGTATGGAACACGAGTGAGTATAAGAAGAGCACTTTCGTTAAAGGTTCCATCGGAAAAAGGATCTGATGAATATAACAAATTATAGCCTGAAAAGGGCCTGATAACAGTGGATTGTAATTTGGGTTCTTGCAAACAGACCCCAATAGGGAAAAACTGGGAGAGCAACACCTGAAGCTCACCCCTGTTACCCCTGAGGCCTCGGATATTCCACTGCAAATAATCCATGATTTATGGAGAGAAAGATAGAAGTGGAAGTGAGAGGAAGCTATGGACTAGGGTTAGAAAAGTCCACGTGTGAAGGCAGCAAAAGACCTGTAATCAGATAGGGAGGAGGACGTTGTGAAGGAAGTGGGGGTTGAGACGAAGAAGAGAGATGAGGAACCTCAGATGGAGTAGTGTCCATCATCGGCCCAGTCTCTGAAATATATTCTGCAATAGCTTCCAGTGTTTCAGAAGTCAAAGATGCAGAATGTGAGACTACATTAGAAATGGAAGAAGAGGAGAGTCTATAGACTGTACTAGAGTAGAGGACGAGGAGATAGAAGAGGAAACTGTCGTAGGGACTTGGGAGGGGACAGGGGATGAAGGTAGTGTATGAGGAGGAGGATGAACCTCCACACACGTTACAGAACTAGTCGGAGGCGAAGAACCTGGCAGTAGGGATTTTTTGCCGGGCTTATAAGAAGAAGGGGGCGCTGAGGTTTAGGTGAAGGACGAGGACGTGTAGACTCAGAACTGTGCGAGTGAATAGAGGAAGGAGTGTGGATAGTATGGGAAGCCGAGGTAGGGACCTCAGAGCCAAGAACATCAAAAGGATTCGAGACAGGGGTGATTGAGGATGAGGCGACCACAGAGGAAGCCGTGGAAGTTGGGACCCCAGAAGCGGGGCGACGTTTAGCAATGCGAGAATAGGAAATACGGGGAAGTTTCCCTTGAAGGTGAAGATGAGAGACAGCCATAGCATATGAGAAGCCTTCCGCCTCTTTGAGACAACGGATTTCCCGCTCATTCAGGTAAACCTGACAATGGCGAGAATACGAATGATGTGCCTCATGACAGTTAATGCAAGAGGGAGGTAGAGTACAAGAAGAACTGGCATGGTCACCAGCACCACAGACTGGGCATTCGGCCATGGACCTGCAATATTTTGCTGGATGACCAAAACGCCAGCAGTTTCTACACTGCTGCGGTGTAGGGGTCACCTTTCGAACTTGTAAACGTTGACCTGCAATGTAGACCGAAGGTGGAAGTTCTCGGCAGTCAAACGTTAAACTAGCTATATTGCAAGGATAACGTCTTTGCTTATTGGCTGGGAGGACAAAAGGGTCAACTTTAAGGATAGGGCGTTCTTGGAGCTCAAGCTGCTCGAAAATGTCATCACCACATGTCTGGAAATTCCGTTGGACAATGGTGTGGGGCAAAATGACAGAACCACAACAAGAATTGAGGGAATGGTGCTTGTCAATAGTAACAGGAGCAGTATCTATGGTTGTGAGAAGAGAAAGATCGCGAGCTTGGCCAGCATTCTGGACCGTGATGATGCGAGTGCCGCTCTTGAGAGCGTGAAATGAGATGTCTTTACCAACATGGCGTAGCAGAGCCTTACCAATACTATGGTCTGAAAGATAGGTATTAGGAGAAGTCGGTCGCAGAGTAAAAAACTTTGTCCATTGAGTAGTTTGAAACAGAGAGTTTAAGGGGAGTGCGTGACGAGCTTGTCGTTTCTGAGATGAACGAGAAGAAAGTGTCGAATCGTCATGTGTGGGTCTTGGTCGTTTGGGTGTGGGACCAGGGGTGGTCCGATGTGAGACGGGCGAGCGATTCGAAAATTGCCGCACCATCGAGGGAGAAGCCGGAATCAAGGTCAGAGAAGAGCGAAGGTCAGATGTATCGAAAGGGCCAGTCGGGTCCCTGGGACCTGAAGCAGGTGACGAACTGGCACCTGCTTCAGGTACAGGGGTATTAGGGTTGTCCGAAGAGTTATCCATTAACAAGGTAGGGTCAGAACTAGGTGCGGTATCAAGGGGCCCGGGGGTAGAGTCACGGATTAGGGCATCCATGGTTAGGTTACTTCTTTCTTTTTGTTTTTAAGAAAAAAAGAAAGAAAAGAAAATAAAAATAAAAAAGAAAAAAAGGGAATGTGGAGGAATAGCTCCTAGGAGGAATGAAAGGGGCGTAAATCCCCCTCCGCGCCCAAGAGGACCTCAACACCACAAGTAGTGCAGATGCTGCATGGAACCCGTGCCATACCCTACCCTTCATGCCAGTAAACCAGCAATCCAGGATAGCAACCTCACATCCACCGAGCCACCTCGGCGGACAAAAGAGAGGGCGGCCGGATATCCGCCACAAAGCATACCACCTTTGGCCACCACCCCCGGAATCCGAAAGGTGGCCTCCAGAGATACACCCGTCGCCCGAAAGATACCCAAGGCCACCCCCGGGAGACCGGGGAGGGATTGGGACATCCCCAGGTGATCCAGATTCCACGGCAAACTACACCACCGCCAAGAACCTCAACGGAATAGGAATGGACCACAGTACCCTTGCCCCTACCTAGGAACTAGAATGCCTGTGGAGAGAAGCTCCCAGGGTAAAAATGCGAAGGAAATAAGGGAGGGATGAGGAGGAGGGGGAGGAGGAAAGGGAAAAGGGAGGATGGGAAAAGAAAAGGGAGGGGATTGGGGGTAATTAGGTTCGGTTTGAGGAAGAAGACCAAAAGGTCCAATTCCTCAGACCGATAGCCTCTTTACCTCGTCAAGGAGCCCCCTTAAAGAGGAACGGCTTCTACAACATAGCTGAACCTATTGCCAAGAAACTTCTTCATCGCTATCCCACATAGAACTTAAGAATGGAACACTGCAGAAGGTCTACCCATATACTGTTGGTGTTGGTGGGTTGGTTTTGACATGGACCTGCCAAGTATGGGCCAGTAGGCCTGTTGCAGTGTTTCTCCTTTCTTATGTTCCTATACTTGTCCAATTTCTTTTCATGTTACCCAAGGTTTTAACTATCACACTACTTTGAAGACTGTCACATGCAGCATTCTCCACCTGACCCAGCATTCTCCACCTGACTAAATCCTATAAATATTCATAAGAACATAAGAATGGAGGAACACTGCAGAAGGCCTACTGGCCCATACAAGGCAGGTCATTATCAAAACCACCACTACCTAAGAATTTACTCCCGTACTCACGACACTTAATCAAACCCAGCCCCTCCCACTCGTATATTTGTCCAATCTCATGTTTCTGTTATCCAGGTAGATCTGTTTGTGACTCGATAAAGCCCACTGCGTGGGCGAAACGTTGTCAATAAAGGATCACATTATACTGTTTATGTGTTTATTTTTCTCAGCAAGACACTGACAACCTCAGCAAGACACTGACAACCTCAGCAAGACACTGACAACCTCAGCAAGACACTGACAACCTCAGCAAGACACTGACAACCTCAGCAAGACACTGACAACCTCAGCAAGACACTGACAACCTCAGCAAGACACTGACAACCTCAGCAAGACACTGACAACCTCAGCAAGACACTGACAACCTCAGCAAGACACTGACAACCTCAGCAAGACACTGACAACCTCAGCAAGACACTGACAACCTCAGCAAGACACTGACAACCTCAGCAAGACACTGACAACCTCAGCAAGACACTGACAACCTCAGCAAGACACTGACAACCTCAGCAAGACACTGACAACCTCAGCAAGACACTGACAACCTCAGCAAGACACTGACAACCTCAGCAAGACACTGACAACCTCAGCAAGACACTGACAACCTCAGCAAGACACTGACAACCTCAGCAAGACACTGACAACCTCAGCAAGACACTGACAACCTCAGCAAGACACTGACAACCTCAGCAAGACACTGACAACCTCAGCAAGACACTGACAACCTCAGCAAGACACTGACAACCTCAGCAAGACACTGACAACCTCAGCAAGACACTGACAACCTCAGCAAGACACTGACAACCTCAGCAAGACACTGACAACCTCAGCAAGACACTGACAACCTCAGCAAGACACTGACAACCTCAGCAAGACACTGACAACCTCAGCAAGACACTGACAACCTCAGCAAGACACTGACAACCTCAGCAAGACACTGACAACCTCAGCAAGACACTGACAACCTCAGCAAGACACTGACAACCTCAGCAAGACACTGACAACCTCAGCAAGACACTGACAACCTCAGCAAGACACTGACAACCTCAAGCAAGACACTGGCAACCTCATGAAGATGACAACCTCACAAGACACTGACAACTCCAGCAAGACACTGACAACCCCAGCAAGACACTGACAACCCCAGCAAGACACTGACAACTCAGAAGACACTGAGCAACCTCAGCAAGACACTGACAACCTCAGCAAGACACTGACAACCTCAGCAAGACCTGACACCTCAGCAAGACACTGACAACCTCAGCAGACACTGACAACCTCACAAGACACTGACAACCTCAGCAAAACACTGACAACTCAGCAAGACACTGAACCTCAGCAAGCACTGACAACCTCAAGAAGAGAATGGCAACCTCATGAATGAGTGAGAATGTTACAGTACTGGAGGTGGGAAGTACAGTGCCTGTACTCTGAAGGATGAGTGAGAGTGTTACAGTACTGGAGGTGGGAAGTACAGTACCTGTACACTGAAGGATGAGTGAGTGTTACAGTACTGGAGGTGGGAAGTACAGTACCTGTACTCTGAAGGATGAGTGAGAATGTTACAGTACTGGAGGTGGGAAGTACAGTACCTGTACTCTGAAGGATGAGTGAGGATGTTACAGTCCTGGAGGTGGGAAGTACAGTACCTATACTCTGAAGGATGAGTGAGAGTGTTACAGTACTGGAGGTGGGAAGTACAGTACCTGTACTCTGAAGGATGAGTGGGAGTGTTACAGTACTGGAGGTGGGAAGTACAGTACCTGTATCTCTGAAGGATGAGTGAGAGTGTTACAGTACTGGAGGTGGGAAGTACAGTACCTGTACTCTGAAGGATGAGTGAGTGTTACAGTACTGGAGGTGGGAAGTACAGTACCTGTACTCTGAAGGATGAGTGAGAATGTTACAGTACTGGAGGTGGGAAGTACAGTACCTGTACTCTGAAGGATGAGTGAGGATGTTACAGTCCTGGAGGTGGGAAGTACAGTACCTGTACTCTGAAGGATGAGTGGGAGTGTTACAGTACTGGAGGTGGGAAGTACAGTACCTGTACTCTGAAGGATGAGTGAGTGTTACAGTACTGGAGGTGGGAAGTACAGTACCTGTACTCTGAAGGATGAGTGGGAGTGTTACAGTACTGGAGGTGGGAAGTACAGTACCTGTACTCTGAAGGATGAGTGGGATTGTTACAGTACTGGAGGTGGGAAGTACAGTACCTGTACTCTGAAGGATGAGTGAGAATGTTACAGTCTGGAGGTGGGAAGTACAGTACCTGTACTCTGAAGGATGAGTGAGATGTTACAGTACTGGAGGTGGGAAGTACAGTACCTGTACTCTGAAGGATGAGTGGGAGTGTTACAGTACTGGAGGTGGGAAGTACAGTACCTGTACTCTGAAGGATGAGTGGAGTGTTACAGTACTGGAGGTGGGAAGTACAGTACCTGTACTCTGAAGGATGAGTGAGTGTTACAGTACTGGAGGTGGGAAGTACAGTACCTGTACTCTGAAGGATGAGTGGAGTGTTACAGTACTGGAGGTGGGAAGTACAGTACCTGTACTCTGAAGGATGAGTGAGATGTTACAGTACTGGAGGTGGGAAGTACAGTACCTGTACTCTGAAGGATGAGTGAGAGTGTTACAGTACTGGAGGTGGGAAGTACAGTACCTGTACTCTGAAGGATGAGTGAGTGTTACAGTACTGGAGGTGGGAAGTACAGTACCTGTACTCTGAAGGATGAGTGGAGTGTTACAGTACTGGAGGTGGGAAGTACAGTACCTGTACTCTGAAGGATGAGTGAGATGTTACAGTACTGGAGGTGGGAAGTACAGTCCTGTACTCTGAAGGATGAGTGAGAATGTTACAGTACTGGAGGTGGGAAGTACAGTCCTGTACTCTGAAGGATGAGTGAGAATGTTACAGTACTGGAGGTGGGAAGTACAGTACCTGTACTCTGAAGGATGAGTGAGAATGTTACAGTACTGGAGGTGGGAAGTACAGTACCTGTACTCTGAAGGATGAGTGAGAATGTTACAGTACTGGAGGTGGGAAGTACAGTACCTGTACTCTGAAGGATGAGTGAGAATGTTACAGTACTGGAGGTGGGAAGTACAGTGCCTGTACTCTGAAGGATGAGTGAGAATGTTACAGTACTGGAGGTGGGAAGTACAGTGCCTGTACTCTGAAGGATGAGTGAGAATGTTACAGTACTGGAGGTGGGAAGTACAGTGCCTGTACTCTGAAGGATGAGTGAGAATGTTACAGTACTTGAGGTGGGAAGTACAGTACCTGTACTCTGAAGGATGAGTGAGAATGTTACAGTACTGGAGGTGGGAAGTACAGTACCTGTACTCTGAAGGATGAGTGAGAATGTTACAGTACTGGAGGTGGGAAGTACAGTACCTGTACTCTGAAGGATGAGTGAGAATGTTACAGTACTGGAGGTGGGAAGTACAGTACCTGTACTCTGAAGGATGAGTGAGAATGTTACAGTACTGGAGGTGGGAAGTACAGTACCTGTACTCTGAAGGATGAGTGAGAATGTTACAGTACTGGAGGTGGGAAGTACAGTACCTGTACTCTGAAGGATGAGTGAGAATGTTACAGTACTGGAGGTGGGGAAATACAGTGCCTGTACTCTGAAGGATGAGTGAGAATGTTACAGTACTGGAGGTGGGAAGTACAGTGCCTGTACTCTGAAGGATGAGTGAGAATGTTACAGTACTGGAGGTGGGAAGCACAGTGCCTGTACTCTGAAGGATGAGTGAGAATGTTACAGTACTGGAGTGTGGAGAAGTACAGTGCCCTGCCTGAAGGATGAGTGAGAATGTTAGGCTTGTGGAGTTACCTGAGAGAATTCCAGGGGTAACGCCCACGCGGCCCGGTCTGTGACCAGGCCTCATGTTGGACCAGATCTGATCAACCAGGCTGTTACTGCTGTCCGCACGCAGTCCAACGTACGAACCACAGCCTGGCTGGTCAGGTACCGACTATGTAGTGCCTGTCCAGTGCCGCTGAAGACACCAGGTTTGTTGCGTTC
>WNWK01056671.1:0-10946 GCA_009830355.1 Cherax destructor
ATATTAGGTATAACAGAAATAACGTAGCAGCATGATAAAGACGCCCAAATTAATAAAAATATGACAGAGATAATGAAGGTTGGAGCATCAGCCCATAAACAAAGCCATTGTTTATGGGCAAGTGACCATCACCTCACATACCAGCCAGAGTACTTCCCCACACACACCAGCCAGGGTACTTCCCCACACAAACCAGCCAGGATACTTTCCCACACACACCAGCCAGGGTACTTCCACACACAAACCAGCCAGGATACTTCCCCACACAAACCAGCCAGGGTACTTCCACACACAAACCAGCCAGGATACTTCCCCACACAAACCAGCCAGGATACTTCCCCACACAAACCAGCCAGGATACTTCCCCACACAAACCAGCCAGGATACTTCCCCACACAAACCAGCCAGGATACTTCCCCACACACACCAGCCAGGATACTTCCCCACACAAACCGGCCAGGATACTTCCCCACACAAACCGGCCAGGATACTTCCCCACACAAACCAGCCAGGGTATTTCCCCCACACACACGATTTTATTTGAGTGGAACTTGCGCATGAGTGAATAGAATTATCGAATCTTATTGCTTGGGGAGCATTGAAAATTTGGTTGGGCAAATATTATTAGTGGGATGGTTTGTGAAGGACCTGCGGGCTCAATTTTTTTCTCTCCTCCCGCAAACCATGTAATATCATTTTTACGTCGTGTTAGATAATAATATGCCGCAATTCTTCAATCGTGCAATACCCGTAACATGCAACATAATCTCGTGCTAAATGACGATCTACTGTAATACTAGTGAAATAGCTAAGAATTTGGTTGACTGGAATAATGTAATTGGCCTAAAATGGGAGTCAAAGTCGGCAAAATCACCGATGCGTAAATATCGCTGACGCATCAAAATTCGCGAGAGCATAATTTTGTCAATTTTCAATCAAATTTCATACTTTTTGTTTTATTACCTTCAGAAAAAGATTTTCTACCATTTCATAAGAAAAAATAAGAATTTTTTTTTTTTAATTTTTGGACACTTGTGCACCCCTTCCAAAAATGGCCTTGGACCCTGAAAGGGTTAAAGCATGAAATCATAAATAAACAAGCGAGATGTGCGGGTTGAGGGGGAAGCAGGGGAAGCTCGCTCGTAACTTGGTTGTTGCCTCGTAACTCAGAGCAAAAAATCGACCGAGTGACAGCTCGTATCTTGAAAAACTCGTATGTTGGACACTCATAAGTCGAGGTTCCACTGTAGTGTATTTCTGTTTCAGTTACATCAGAGAGATGAGATGCTTTTTAACAATCTATCATCTTTCAACGCACCGGCCGTGTCCCACAGAGGCAGGGTGACCCAAAAGTTTCTCTTTTTAACTTTAGTAATGTATACAGGAGAAGGGGGTTACTAGCCCCTTGCTCCCGGCATTTTAGTCACCTCCTACGACACGCATGGGTTACAGAGGAAGAATTCTGTTCCATTTCCCCATGGAGATAAGAGGAAATAAGCAAGAACAAAAACTAGTAAGAAAATAGAAGAAAACCCAGAGGGGTGTGTATATAGTATGAATATGCTAGTACATGCATGTGTAGTGTGACCCAAGTGCAAGTAGACAGAAAAAAGACACCAGCAATCCTACCATCATGTAAAACAAATACTGTACAGGCTTCCGTTTTACACTCATTTGGATTTTTAACAATATCTCTGAATTTAGGCAGATAGGGGACCTATTGATGCTTCAGGCAATGAATTCCAGATCTTAGTTCCTTTTATCTAGGTAGTAGGTTGGCAGACAGCATCTGCCGCCCAAGGAGGTACTACTGTCCTGCCAAGTGAGTGTAAAACAGAAGCGTGTACAGTGGACCCCCGAGTTACGATCATAATTCATTCCAGAAGGCTGCTCAAGTGCCATTACCGAACGAATTTTCTCCCTTAAGAAATAATGTCAAGTAGGTTAGTCCATTTCAGACCCCCAAAAATACACTTACAAAAGCACTTACAATATTACACTTACATAATTGTACGATTTCCGAGGTGAATGTAACTCGGGGGTCTGCTGTACTTGTTTTACATGATGGTAGGATTGCTGGTGTCTTTTTTCTGTCTCATAAACATGTGCAAGATTTTAGACACGTCTTGCTACTTCTATTTTCACTTAGGTCACAATACACTTGCATGTACAAGAATATATACACACACCCCTCTGGGTTTTCTACTCTTTTTCTTACTAGTCCTTGTTCTTATTTATTTCCTCTTATCTCCATGGGGAAGTGGAACAGAATTCTTCATCTGTAAGCCATGCATGTCATAAGAGGCGAACATAATGCTGGAAGCAAGGGGCTAGTAACCCCTTCTCCTGTATAAAATGTACTAAATTTAAAACGAGAAACTTCTGTTTTTCTTTTTGGTCCACCCTGCTTCGGTGGGATACGGCCAGTTTGTTAATAATAATAATAATAATAATAATACTTTATTTAGACATGGGTAGACATGATACATAGGTATTAATGAGATGTACATTCCAAAAGCCCCTAATATGCTGTGCATTGCGAGCATTCTTAGGACTATTTAATTGTAGACTACATGGTAAAAAATTATGGTTGATAATTTATAAAATAAGTATAATTGTGTATCTAAGTTATAAAGTTTGAATATAAGTTGAACATATCAATTAATTGCAGCAATGCAACTAATTGAGTGAGATAACAATTTAAAACAATTAATTGCATTGCAGTTACAGTTTACGTGGTCATTATAATGTAAATGTTATGGAAATAGTTAGCTTAGTATGTATTATTCATAACAGGTTTTTACATTTAAGTGATTAATCAGGTTTTTACATTTAAGTGATTATTCTACTTTGTTGGGAATGTTTGATATTGAGCATTTAGGTTTGGGTGAGAAGGTGGTTTTTTAGCATCGTTTTGAATTGGGGTACAGGCAGGGTTTCTTTGGCAATGACAGGTAATGAATTCCAAATTTTCGTGCCTTTTATATGCATTGTGTTTTTACATAGTGTTAGATAGACACGGGGAACATCAAGGAGTGATCTGTGTCTAGTGTTATGGTCATGTGTTCTGTTAAAATTGGTAAGGAGAAGTTTGAGTGGTGGTTAATATTTGCATAGTGTGTTCTATGTATGTAATAGGCACAGTAAAAAGTATGAATGTCTTGTATGGTGAGTAAGTTTAGGTTTTTGAATATTGGTGGAGTATGTTGTCTGGAGTGTGAATGTGTTATCATTCTAACTGCTGCCTTTTGTTGTGTTATTAGTGGTCTGAGATGAGTTATTGATGTAGAGCCCCATGTGCAGATTCCATAGGTGAGGTAGGGGTAAATGAGTGAGTGATATAGGGTAAGGAGAGCTGGTTGTGGAACATAGTACCGTATCTTGGATAGTATTCCCACGGTCTTTGAGACTTTCTTGGAAATTTGTTGTATATGTGTCTGAAATTTGAGGCCACTGTCAAGATGGATTCCTAAGAATTTTCCCTCTGTGAGTTTTGTGATAAGGGACCCGTTTATCATTATGTTAAGTGGTGCGTTTGTAGCTCTGTCCCCAAACTGGATAAAATAGGTTTTATCAATATTGAGAGTAAGTTTGTTGAAAGAAGAAAGCTCCTTTTATGTGCATTGAGTTTTTGCATAGATTGAGTCGGACACGGGGGATATTATTATCTGAATTAAGTAACTAGGCACTTGGGCATGCTAGAATTTACATGCTAGAATTTAC
The DNA here is from genome assembly GCA_009830355.1 of Cherax destructor. NCBI lineage: Eukaryota > Metazoa > Arthropoda > Malacostraca > Decapoda > Parastacidae > Cherax > Cherax destructor. The sequence goes on from WNWK01056671.1 coordinate 3,724, forward strand.
ATAACCTATAATATTAACACCTAACTCCAGACTTTATGTAATCTCCCTCTTGACTAACATTCCTCTTTACTAAAATTCCTTTTTATACTTATTTTTCCTTACAGAGAAGGTCAGTGATGGGCTTCTTTATCACCCTAATCCAAGTGATGTCTTTCTTGGTCTTATTTGTCTTTGTGTAGATTCTAGCCACTATTCTGAAGCCTTTGTTGTTTCTGTGGGAGCTTCTTTATCTCCTGTACTTGCTAACTTTGCATGAAATTTAAAAATTGTACTACTGTAGGTTAAGTATCCCTTACACAAAATGCTTGGGGCCGGAAGTGTCTCAGATTTTGATTTTTTTTCTGATTTTGTAATGTAATGAGATAGCTTGGGGATAGAACCCCAAATCTAAATATGAAATCCATTTATATTTCATATACAGCTTATACACTTAAGGTAGTTTTATACAATATTTTTAATAACAAAATAGTATTTTTAATAACAAAGCAGCACAGGATCATCAGCCAAATACCTGCATCAGCTGTTAAAAAATTGGGAGTCTTTCAGTCTCCACCTTCATTGCTACAATTTGATTGAAAGGCTACTGTACACTGTATTTTTTCTTACTGTTATCCATAGGGGTATCTGCAGGCCTTTTTGACATTTTCAAGAATATCTTCACACCACAGAACAGAGAATAAGCACAAAACACAGTAATCTCTGAGTAATGCATGTAGGTCTGATGGTGACAAGTGTTAATAACAAACTGTTGTCAACAGAGCATCAGAGCCCCACCCAGGGTATGTAAGGTCATGTGTCATAACTGTCTAGGTACACAGAAACTTGCACAGTGCCTGGGAACCTCCCCAGAGCTAACTGGAATTTTTCATTTGTAGCATTGTATCAACGCTAGAAAAAAATTGTGGATTTTGAAGTACAGTGGACCCTCAGTTAGCGGCAGTAATCTGTTCCAGGAGCTAGGCCTTTAACCGAAATGGCCTTTAACCGAATTAATATTCCCCATAAGAATTAATGTAAATACAATTAATCAGTTCCAGACAAAAATATTCACAAAAAAAATATTTTTTTTTAACAATTAAATCAGTATTACATACCTTTATTGAAGACTAATGCTGGCTTCTGGAAGATAGGGAGGAGTTAGTTTTTGGAAGGGGAATCCCCCTCCAAAAGGACTTCAGGTAACAAATCCTCTCTGGGGTTACTTTTTCTTTTAATGCCACTAGGACCAGCTTGAGAGTCACTAGAACCCTGTCGCACAAAATAACTGTCCAGATTGCTCTGTTTCTGGCGCCTCTTTAACATTTCCCTGAAATGGAACAAGGTTTTGTCACTAAACATGTTGCAGATATGGCTTGTTTCAGCTTGGTCAGGATGGTGTTTTTCAACAAATGTCTGCACCTTAGTCCACATAGAACAAATTTCCTTAATCTCTGCAGAAGGCACCTCCTTCTCTTCCTTTTCCTCCTCCTCCCTTTCTGAAGCAATTGCCTGAACTTTGGTCTGATGAAGTTCCACTTCCAGTTGTTGCAGCTCTTCAGTGGTTAGCTCTACCCTTGTGGTCCTCCACCAACTCTTCCACATTCTCTCCACTCACCTCCAACCCCAGGCTGTTTCCCAATGTCACAATATCTTTCACAACAGGCACAGCATCTTCAGCCGCAAATCCTTCAAAATCCCTCTTGTCAACACAATCCGGCCACAGTGGTCTCCAAGCAGAGTTCAAAGTCCTGGTAGTCACTCCCTCCCAAGCCTTACCTATAAGGCCTATGCAGTTGTAGATATTGAAGTGATTCTTCCAGAACTCTCTAAGGGTCAATTCAGTATCTGAGGTCACTTCAAAGCACTTCTGAAACACTGCTTTGGTGTACAGTTTCTTGAAGTTAGAAATGACCTGCTGGTCCATGGGCTGGAGAAGAGGAGTGGTGTTAGGAGGCAAGAACTTCACTTTCATAAATTCAAAGTCCCTAGACATTTGGTCTTCCAAGTCTGCAGGATGTGCAGGAGCATTGTCCAGTACCAGGAGGCACTTGAGTCCCAAATTGTTATCCTGAAGGTATTTTTTCACACTTGGGCCAAACACATCATCAACCCAATCTTTGAAAATTGACCTTGTGACCCATGCATTTTTATTTGATTTCCACATCACACACAATCTTTTCTTGTGGACATTGTGTTTCTTGAACACTCTAGGAGTTTCAGAGTGATACACGAGTAAAGACATTGCTACACAACATGAGAGTTAGCCTGTCTTTCATAGGCTTGTGTCCTGGCAATGTCTTTTCCTCCTGCGTGATGTAGGTCCTGTTGGGCATTTTCTTCCAAAACAGGCCTGTTTCGTCACAGTTAAACACTTGTTGAGGTTTCAGATTTTCACTCTATGTAGTCCTGAAATTCCTGCACAAACTTTTCAGCAGAATGTTTGTCTGAACTTGCAGCCTCACCATGCCTTACAACACTGTGTATGCCACTACGCTTCTTAAATCTCTCAAACCAGCCTTTGCTGGCCCTAAATTCACTACCAGCAGCACTTGTTCCAGGAGTTTTCTTCACAAGATCTTCATGCAAACGCCTTGCCTTCTCACGAATAACAGACTCCACTACACTATCTCCCACTATATGTTTTTCTTTAATTCACAGTTACAATAACTTTTCCATTTGTTCCATTATTGGTGACCTTTGTTTCGTAAGAACATTTACTCCTTTGGCAACATCAGCTTCCTTGATTTGTTCTTTCTTTGACAGGATGGTTGTAATTGTTGATTTGTTTTTCCCAAACATCCTGGCATGTTCCAGCACCCGCATACCACTCTCATATTTCTCAATCACTTCTCTCTTAAATTCCATCGTGTTTCTCACTCTCTTTGCCACAGGAACTTTACTAGGAACTTTCTTGGGAGCCATGGTTACTTATTTCGCAGTTGCACTGGCAAAAAAAATGGAAAACAAGCGAAATGTCTGGATGAATGAGCAGAAGCTTCCTTACGCACCGAGACACACAGCCAAACTGAAGCGCAAGCGGCCCCAGCCGGCGGGTTGACGCGTCCCATATGGCCGCTAACCAGGAGCCGTAAAACCGACCGCTAACCAAGTTGGCCGCTAACTGAGGGTCCACTGTATTTGAATTTTGGTATTTCGGATAAGTGATACCTAACCCATATTTCTCTTGATATGTCATTTTTAACTTCACTATGTAGGGAATATTTTTCTCTGGCTTCACAAGTGTAGTCTTTTCATCCTTTCTTGCTGGTCTTAATAATCTTGCTTTCTCACTGTTTAAAACAAGGAAAATTTGATCTCTACTTCCTTTCCTTGATGTTCATGTCCATAACTCAATGACTAATTTTTCTTTTTTCCATCTACCACAAACCTATACAGTAAAATGAAACCTGTAATTCTTTTTACATGATGGTAGGATTGCTGGTGTCCTTTTTCTATCTCATAAACACACAGAGTAACAGGTATGTCTTCCTATTTCTACTACACTTAGCCAATGACAATGTTCACCCTTACATAATGGAACTCCAGTGTTCTTTTTTCCTGTCTCATAAACACCCAGGTAACGGTATGTCTTCCTATTTCTATTTCACTTAGGGCCACATTACACATTATTATTATTTTTTTTATTATTAACACATCGGCGATTCCCACCAAGGCAGGGTGGCCCGAAAAGAAAAACTTTCATCATCATTCACTCTCATCACTGTCCTGCCAGAGGGTGCTTTACATGTTATAAAACTGCAACATTAACACCCCTCCTTCAGAGTGCCCACTGTACTTCCATCTCCAGAACTTCAAGTCCGCCTGCCGGTTTCCTGAATCCCTTTCATAAATGTTACTTTGCTCACACTCAACAGCACGTCAAGTATTAAAAACCATTTTCTCCATTCACTCCTCATCATACGCTCTACATGCTTGCTGGAAGCTCAAGTCCCTCGCATAAACTTCCTTTATCCCTCCTTCAACCTTTCCTAGGCCACCCTACCCCGCCTTCCCTCCACTCACAGATTATACACTCTTGGTTATTCTGTCTCCATTCCATTCTCTCTGTCCGAACCACCTCAACAACCCCTCCTCAGCTCTCTGGACAACGCTTTTGGTAATCCCGCACCTCCTCCTAATTTCCAAACTCATTTCTGATATATTCACCCACACTTGACCTCAGACATGACATCTCCATCCTCCAGCCTTCTCCTCGTTGCAACATTCATCACCATGTTTCACACCCATAAGAGTGTTTGTAAATATACTTTATACATTCCCTTCTTACTTCCATGGACAAAGTCCTTTGTCTCACAGACTCCAGTGCTCCACTCACCCTTTTCCCTCATCAATTCTATGATTCACCTTATCCTTCATAGACCCATCTGCTGACATGTCCAACTCCCAAATATCTGAATACATTCACCTCCTCCATACTCTCTCCCTCCAATCTGATATCCAATCTTTTGTCACCTAATCTTTTTGTTATCCTCATCACCTTACTCTTTCCTATATTCACTTTCAATTTTCTTCTTTACACACCTACCAAATTCATCCACCAACCTCTTCAACTTCTCTTCAGAATTCCCAAAGCACAGTGTCATCAGAAAAAACAAGTAAACCACTTTTTTTAATTTTTATTTTAACACACCCTTGCCAAGCCCCCATTACTTCTTTTTAAAACCCCCTTAAATATATTGAAAACCAGTGACATCAAATCCTTGTCTAACCCACTTTTACTGGGAAATAGCCCCCCCTCCTACACCCAACGGCCCACTATCCTCAAAAAAACCTTCACTGCTTTCAGAAACCCCCCCATTCCATACACCCCGCAAATCTGCCAATTGCCCCCTATCCCCCTATCATACCCCCTTTTCCAAAAACCCAAAAACCCAAAAACTTTTTCCCTTTTCCAAAACTTTCCTATATTTTTCCTGTAAACACTTTCTACACCCCTCCCTTTTCCCAAAAACCCTTGTTCATCTGCTATCCTGCTTTCTGTCTTATTTTAATTTTTTCAATAATAACTTTTCCAACTTTAAAGGTCCCCAAAAATTTTTTTTCCCCCCTATAATTTTGCACTCTTTTTTTTCCCCCTTTGCCTTTAAAAAAAAGGGAAAAATCCTTTTTTTCTGCCAACCCCCTAGGTCCCTTTCCCTTTTTCCCAAAACATTTATTTGGCACTAACCCCCCCCAAAAAACATATCCCCCCCTTTTTTTTTAACTTTTTCATTTTTTATCCCATCCCCCCCAGCTACCCCCCCCTTTTTTTTTTCTCCCACTGCCTCACTTCCCCCACACCCCCTTTGGCTCTTCCCCCTTTTGGGATTTTTTTCCCCTTTCCTTTTGCCCATACACAAATCACAGTTTTCCCTTTTTTTAAATAACATTTAAAACCCCAAAAAAATTTTTCCCCTCCATTTTCCCCGAAATTTAACTTCCTTTTTTAAAAACCCCCTTCCTATTTTTAACTGTCAAATCCATATGTTCCTAGGCTTCCTAAAAAATTTTTAAACTCATCCCAAAATTTTTCTTTTTTTCAAAAAAAATTTTTTGAAAACCCCCACCACTTCTCTTTTTCTCTTTTTTTTATTTTTTACCCCCCCTTAAACCCCCTCTTTTTTCTCCATATACTCTTCCCCCTTTTTATCACTTCTTTGAAAAACCCCTTTTATATGAAATTTTTTCCCTTTTCTATTTTATTACATCATCATTCAACCAATCGCTTTTCTTCCCCCCATTTTCCCCTCGCCTGAAACCCCCAAAAAAATTCTGCTGAACACTCTAAACTACTTTTTTTTAAACTCCCCCCTACATCTCCACCCCATTGCCTAACCCCCCCTACCCCATTTATCCCCCCAAAAGTTGTTTATATCTTACCCTAATTTTCCCCCTTTTTTGTTTAAAAAAACCCTTCCCCCTTTTTTTCTTCCCCTTTTTTTTTTGTCCCATCTACCTTTTTTTTCCCCCCTTAGCTATAATAAAAAGTGATCTGATAAAAATTTTTTGGGCCCCCCTATAAACATGTAATCCGGGGAAATCTATTTTAACAGTCTTTTTTTTTTCCAAAATAGTCCAACAAACTACTTCCTTAGGGTTTTTTACATCAATTTTTGTATACTTATTTATCCTCTTTTTCTTAAAAAAAGTATTACCTATAACTAAAACCCCCCTTTTTTTCAAAGTTCAATCAAAGGGGTTTTCCCCCCATCATTTTTCATTGGGACCCCAAACTTCCTACCACACCCTCTCTTCTTTTCCCATTTTTGCATTTAGGTCCCCTACCAATTATCTCCTTTTACTTGGTTCAAAAAATTCCTTTCATTTGCCCAAAAACTCCAAAATTTTTTCTCTCCTACCCCCCCTCTTCTCCAGGTGCATACATTTATTATAACCCACTTTTGCATCCACCCTTATTTTATCCACATAACCCTTTTTTTTTCCATTTATATTCCCCCCTTTTCCTTCCCTAACTGACCCTTTTTTCATTATTGCTACCCCTTCCTTAGCTCTAACCCCTCAGATACCCTGACTTTTAAAAACCCTTTATTTCTCCCCACGAACCCATTCCTCAGCTTTGGGCCTTTTGGGGGGGACATCCCCCTTCTTTTTTTTTTATAATTCCCCCCCCAAAAATCTTTCTTATCCCCACTACATCACGCAATTCAAACAACCCAGTTTTAAAAGTTTTTTTTTTTCTTTTTTTTTTTAAATTTTTCAGGGGAAAGGGGGTTTAAAACCCATTGCTCCCGGGGGTTTTTGTCCTTTTATACGAACGCATGGTTTTCGGAGGGGGAAAGGGGGCTTTCCCTTCCCCATGGAAAAAAAGAAAAAAAAAAAAAAAAGATATTAAGAAAAAAAAAAAACCTAATTTTTTATTTTTCAGGGGGGACTGATTTTTAAAAATTTTTTGTTGAGAATGCTGTTTTTTGATTAAAAAACAATTTATCCCTTTTAAGAATATTGTAAAATTGACTTTTTTCCTTTTTTTCCCCAATAATATACTTACAAAAGTATTTAAAAAAAAACTTACAAAAGGGGGGTTTTGGGGGGCCATCTAATTTTTGGGGGGACCACTGTATAGCATTTTTTGCCTTTTTGTGTGACCCCCAAAAGGGGGAAAAGAAGTAATTGATATACCTGTTTTTTAGTGTGTTTATGAGAAGAAAAAAAAACACCAAATCCTAACCCCCATTTTAAAAAGTTCACCCATATACAGTGGAACTGGGGGTTTTTTCCTGAAT
>WNWK01056672.1:0-10946 GCA_009830355.1 Cherax destructor
GGGGTTACGACTTCATCCTGTTGTATGGTCGCTTCACTGAGTTCAAATAGGCCTATGCGGACATACCATGCCGGCGCCATTCGTTATTTCCACAATTACTGCCCTATTACTGGACCTCATGGACCGATTGTCCCACTTTATATTCACCGCGTCACTGGATACTCCTCCACATTACGAAAGGAGGTAATTAAGTCCGGTTTGGCGGCCGGAATCTCCAAATTCGGCAGGCCATCCCGTCACCTGAATTCCGTGTGTAGGCTCGGGTCTCACTGCCCACCCCCCTCTGCCTCTCTCCCTGCCCTGCTTCCGCCGCTTGTATGATGGTTCTCTATTACATACCCCCATGAACGTTTAAGCTGCCAGCGGTACATTAAGGATATCTGTTCATATTGGAAAGTTTATCAATTACAACTTTCGGAAAATACCAATATTTTCCACAGGTGCTGCATATTCTAGTATGGGCCTGACGTACACGGTGTACAGTGTCTTGAACGATTCCTTGTTAAGGTAACGGAACGCTAATCTTAGGTTTGCAAGTCGCCCATATGCTGCCCCAGTTATCTGGTTGATTTGTGCCTATTGAGACGTGTTTGGCGTTATACTCACCCCAAGGTCTTTCTCCTTTGCCGAGGTTTGTAGCCTTTGTCCGCCTAGCCTGTACTCTGTCAGTAGTCTTCTTTGCCCTTCTCCGATCTTCATGACTTTGCATTTGGTGGGATTGAATTCGAAAGCCAGTTGCCAGACCAGATGTCAAGCTTGTCCAGGTCTGTTTGAAGTCCTGCTTGGTCCTCTTCAGATGTGATTCTCCTCATTAATTTCACATCATCTGCGAACAGAGACACTTCTGAGTCTATCCCGTCCGTCATGTCATTTACATATACTAAGAATAACACTGGTCATAGGACTGACCCCTGCTGTACACCGCTCGTCACAGGCGCCCACTGTGATACCTCATCACGCACCATGACCCGTTGTTGCCTCCTGTGAGGTATTCCCTGATCCATTCCAGTGCCCTTCCTGTTATACATGCTTGTTCTTCCAACTTCTTTACTAATCTCATGTGAGGAACTGTGTCGAAGGCCTTCCTGCAGTCCAGGAAAATGCATGTATGTATGTGTATTGATTACCATTTTGTCCTATGCACATGTCGATTGAAAACTGTGCCTATTGTATGTGCGTGTGTGTGTGTATGTATATATGTGTGTGTATGTGTAATTTGTTCATGATTGGAACTATATATGAAGTGATTATGATTCATTACCCTTGTAACTTGTCATGATTGTAACCAGCTCTACCTGGAGCTCATTACCTTTGTAACTTGTCATGATTGTTACCAGCTCTAGTTCATTATAATAATAATAATAATAATATAAATAATAATAATATTTTTATTTGGACATGATACAAAGAATTACATTTGGTTATTGAGATTACATGAGGTGTACATGCCAAAAGCCCCTAGTATGCAGGGCATTTTGGGCAGACTTAAAATTAACTTAAAACTAAATTGTAAGAATTTTTGTAGATAGTATACAATGAGTAAAGGTGAGTATTTAAGCTATGAAATTTGAACATAGTTTAGACATGACATTTTTTAAACAGTTTTGTACTTTTGTCTTCATTATAAAATTAATTAAATCAGATTAAACAAATTAAAGCAATAATAATAATAAAATAATAAAAAGTTATGGTTGATAATTTATAAAATAAGTAAAGTTGCATATCTAAGTTATAAAGTTTGAATATAAGTTGAACATATCAATTAATTGTAGCAATTCATTGTAGCAATGCAACTAATTGAGTGAGATAACAATTTAAAACAATTAATTGCATTGCAGTTAGTTTACGTGGTCATTATAATGTAAGTGTTGTAGGAATAATTAGCTAAGTATGTATTATTCATAACAGGTTTTACATTTGTACCTTGTCATGAGAGTGACCAGCTCTACCTGGAGCTCATTACCTTTGTAACTTTTCATAATTGTGACCAGATCTAGTTCATTATCGCTGTAACTTGTTCACCTATCAAAACTTTCGAGTCCAGTCTATGGACCAATTATGTACCTCTGTAATCTTTTGACTACCGCCCACAGGATGGGTATGGGGTGCATAATAAAGATATTAAACTAAAAAAACTCCCTGTAAATAAAGCATTACCACACACACGTGTGTGACCGGGTGTAGACTAGTAAATTGCTCATTACTTTATAATTTGTTTATGATTGCAACCATGTATAAACGTAAGTAAGAAAATTTACTTACTTACATGATTCATTACTCTAACAGCATGCTCATTGAAGAAGCCAGGTATAGATACTAAAAATCTGGGACAAAGGAATTAATGGACAATTGCTATGGATTACATCACACATTGGATTACACCTTCATGATAAAGTTGATATGTTAGCTAAGAAGAGTACCCAGAAGGAGAATGTAGAATATAACTTTGGTATATCTGTGTCTAGCATTAGGAAAAATATTAGGAAAGAAATAGATAATGAAAATGATTGCTATAGGAATGCAGTTAGAAGCCTGAGTAGATCTATAACCCACTATGATAACATGAACATAGATAAGTATGTTTATGAAGCAACTTGCAATGTGAACAGACTGACTGATGTTGTAGTGGCCAGGCTTAGGCTTGGCTACAAGTACTTCTGGCAGTTTGGGAGACACACAGATGATGATCAAACTAAATGCAAATTATGTGATCAGGCATATGGTCACTGTCTTGAACACTATGTGCTTAATTGTCCACTTATTGAGGAATATAAAGAAAGACGGTATAATAACCTATGTGACATGTCAAGATATCTTATTAATGAAAATAAGATACCAGTTATACTAAGCAAATTTCCTAAATTTGTTTGTAACAGATAAGTGAACTGTAGATATAAATCCATATGTACAATTGTTAACTTTTTGGGGCCAAGTTCCTAGGCTTTTGTGTATCCATATGCTCTTCCGCTACCGTCCGCAGGATGGATATGGGGTGCACAATAAACTAGCCACTTCGTGGCAAACTCTAATCTGAAGGTTCTCTGCACATTTTCTAGGTCAGCAATTTCACCTGCCTTGAAAGGTGCAGTTAGTGTCATCAATATTCCAGCCTAGATAGAACAAGCGACCTGAAAAGTGTCAACATGGGCTTGGCATCCCTGGTTTTGAAGGTTCTCATTATCCATCCTGTCATTTTCTAGCAGATGTGATTGCTGCGGTGTTATGGTCCTTGAAGGTGATATCCTCTGACATGATCACTCCCAGGTCTTTGACATTAGTTTTTCGCTCTATTGTGTGGTTGGAATTTGTTTTGTACTCCGAGGAGATTTTAATTTCTTCACGTTTTCCATATCTGAGTAATTGAAATTTCTCATCATTGAATTTCATATTGTTTTCTGCAACCCATTTAAAGATTTGGTTGATGTCTGCTTGGAGTCTTGCAGTGTCTTCAACGGTGGACACTGTCATGCAGATTAGGGTGTCATCTACAAAGGAAGACACGGCACTGTGGCTTATATCCCTGTCTATGTCCGATATGAGGATGAGGAACAGGATGGGAGTGAGTACTGTGCCTTGTGGAACAGAGCTTTTCACTGCTCTTTGTGTTCTACTTGTTAGGAAATTATAGTTCATTACCTTTGTAGCTTGTGAGTTCATTACCTTTGTAGCTTGTGAGTTCCTTACTTTTGTAACTTGTGAGTTCATTACCTTTGTAACTTGCTCAGCTATCAAAACTTTGGGGTCCTGTCCCTGGACCCATTATGTACCTCTGTAATCTTTTGACTACCGTCTACAGGATGGGTATGGGGTGCATAATAAAGATATCAAACTAACTAAACATCTACCAACTTTTTCTGTTATTCCTTTATCACGTATTTTGTGTACTATTACACTATGGTCACACTTGTCAAAGGCTTTTGCAAAGTCTGTGAATATAACATCTACATTCTGTTTGTCTTCTAGAGCATCCAGGACCTTGTCGTAGTGGTCCAGTAGTTGGGACAGACAGGAGCAACCTGCTCTAAACCCCTGCTGCTCTGGGTTGTGTAATTGATGGGTATCTAGATGAGTGGCGATCTTGCTTCTTGGAACCCTTTCAAAGATTTTTATGATATGGGACGTTAGCGCTAATGGTCTGTAGTTCTTTGCTATTGCTTTACTGCCTCCTTTGTGGAGTGGGGCTATGTCTGTTGTTTTTAGTAACTGCGGGACGACCCCAGTGTCCATACTCCCTCTCCATAGGATGTTAAAAGCACGTGATAGGGGCTTTGTTGTGATAAAAACACAGGCCTTATTCCTAGGCTTTATTGAACACAGAATCCATGGTACATGTCTGCAACAGAAGAAAATACATCTAATGACTGCTGCTGCAGGACAGGTGATGTAAGGTGCATATGTCCTCAGAAAAGCTATAGCTACTCTCGACATATTTAAGCTTACCATGTAATCTGCATCACGAATGTATCTGTGTAAGAGAGAGACCACACGCCATGTGCTGGGCCATCGCTGTACTATGTTTGTTGTTATTGTAAGGGGCCCCTGAGGTGGTGCAGTATTGTGTCCTGCTGCGGCTCCCCACAAGAGCGGTATCACTACAGGCTTCTTGCAGTTCTTGATGAACCCGAAGTTCCAAGAGTCTGGGCCTGGAGCGGAGTGCATGAGCATGTCATTTATTGCCTTTTCGAAGTCATTTGGCGTCAGGGTAATGTCAGATAGGCTTGCGTCTATTATCCCAAGTAGTAAATAATGTTAAATATGGGTGGTGTAAGAACAGTGTACTTTTATCTGACTATAATTCAGTCATATCAGATCTGACTATTCATGATGATGTATTATTATATAGGAATAGAGTGGTAGTGCCTGTAAAATTAAGATGTACGGTATTGGAGTATTTGCATATGGGTCATAATGGCATCAATGCTATGAAAGCAGAAGCAAGGCAGTGGGTCAGGTGGCTAAAGATGGACCAAGATATTACGGAAGTGACAAAGAATTGTCCGATTTGTTTTCAGAATTTCTAGCCAATTTCATCTACTGTCCTATCTTGGCCCAGCACTCGGAAACCATGGTCTAGAGTGCATATACACTATGCAGGTCCAGTTGAGGGCAAATGTTTTTTGGTATTTGTGGATTCTTTTTCAATATTCTTAGATGTGCAAGTAACTAGTTCCATGACATCCACAGTTACTACTGAGTTAATGAGGAAATCCTTTGTAAGTTTGGGTTACCAGACATAGTTGTGTCAGATAATGCTGCATACTTTGTATCACAAGAACTGGAAGCTTTCTTTAGTAATGGTCTGGCAGAGAGGGCAGTAAGGATGTAATGGTCTGGCAGAGAGGGCAGTAAGGATGTTGAAGGAAGGATTACACAAATTTACAAAAGGATCTCTCAATACCAGATTATGTAGGTTCTTATATAACCATAGAAAACTGTTCATTCCTCCACTAATAAGACACCAGCAGAAATGATGTTTCACAGGAATTTTAAAGTCCCTGTATCGGCTGTCAAATGTCATGTTAAAGAAGACAATTCATTGCCTAAGATGCCTACTGGTGAACTTCAAGGAGAGGTGAAGCGATTTACAGTTGATGATGATGTGTATGCAAGAAATTTTGTAAAAGGTGACCCTTGGGTAGAAGGAAAGATTGTGGAGGTATTAGGGGTTAGGAATTACAAAGTGTTAATTAGAGGTTTTGGTAATATGGTATGGAAAAGGCATATAGATCAACTCATGCCAAGGTTTAGGAGTGGAGAGCAACCACTGATTCCAACAGTACCAGAAGTTGTTAGGAGTTGTTTTGAGGAACTGCCCACAATAGATAATAGTGGTAATAAACTTAAGGATCAGGTTAGCATGCAGAAAGATCCTCCTGGGAGGTTTGATAAGGAAAACAGCAGCGTGAGAGAAGAGGTGGCACCTCAGGACAGTGCAAACCCTCCATTTCTCCGGCGTTCCAGGAGAGTTGTCAAACCTTCAGATAGGTTGGATTTATAAGTAGTTGGATGAGGGGCTAATTTTTATATGGTAACCATTCCACCTGTTGTGATGATATAATGTAATTTAGAGAAGAAGGAATGTAAGGTGTTGGGAGCAGTGAGAGGATTAAATACTATGTTTGTTATGTTCATTCATTTATAGCTGTGTTGTTGTTGTTATGGAGCTGGCCATGGAGAGTACACTTGTTATTGTTACTCTGGCTTTCATTAACCTACAACCATAACACTTTCAAAACTACCATTAAAAACATCTTATCTCCCTGACACACCCCACCGTCAGCTAACTACATGAAAACCACCTATTCTCCTACTTGTATCATGCACACATAAAAAACAAACTAGACTTACTCTCGATATCTGTGATTCCCCCAATTTACACTTACACTCACCCAAATGACTAAACAAAATTTCGAATAAAGCTACTGGCTAATAAATCTTAAACTAGTCATAAGTTTGTCTGAGATACTCCAATATAGGAGCTTTAATAGAAACTGTTTCATGCCAAAACAAAACCATTCTCATTGCTAAATTTACAAGCTTTAATATCAATATGCTCCATAACCTGTATCAATATCGGGGTAGAATTATTATTAGTCTGCCCGAAATGCCTAGTCATGCTAGGCATGATAGTGGCCCTCTTTGTAATTAGTATTTTATAATATGTAAGCCACACATTGTAACCAATATATTATAATATGTATACCCCACATTGTAATCTTTGCAGAGAAATAAACATTTGAATTTGAATTTGAATAAGTTCACTGGCATAGTTTGAAAGTTCCTAGCACCAAATAAAAACGTGAAAATCTACTAAAACGACGGAGCAGTTTGAATAGTTTCTTTGTACTTCATATTTTGTAATATGTAAACCACACATTGTAAACGTTGCAAAGAAATAAAAAAATGAATTTTTAATTAAAAACCAGTGTTTTTGCAGTCCTCAGGCCGTCACATTAAGGGTTTATTCGGTCCTCGGGCCGTTACAATAATGGTTTATGCGATCCTCGGGCCGTAGCAATAAGGTTTGTGCGGTCCTCGGGAAGTCTCAACTAGGGTTGATACGTTTCCTGGGCTGTCACAAAGGTTGGTACGGTCCTCAGGCCGTCACAACTAGGCTTAATGCAGTCCTCGGACCGTCACAACTAGGGTTAGTAAGCAGTAAGTTTATTCAAGTATACACAAATACATTTACAAAGATTATCATACATATCAGCATATGTGTAGAGAACCTAGGATAGCTCAATAAAAGTCAGACAGAGTGGCTTATTTCCACTGGGATCCTTTGATGCGGTCCTCGCGTTGTCACCACTAGGTTGACGCGGTCCTCGGACAGTCACCACTAGTGTTGATGCAGTCCTTGGGCCGTCACATCCATCAACTCAACAATAACAACTCCATCACCCTGAGGCTGATTCTACCGCAACAATATTTCACACAAGTTAAAGGACTTTTGCGCCAACCTTCGTCGGGTATGGACGTCTCTCTCGCCTGAATATCAGTAATAAATTTCCTCCGTTCTATCTGGGACGCTTGTCCTTATTTATTTTGCCCGCAGGGCATTCTACAGGAGGGTACCTGGTCATCGGTTTACTTTTAGCCAACTATTTTTTCCGCTCTGCTGATAATTCTTTAACGGTGTTTGGTGGGAAGCCGGTTACTGTACTCAGGTGTGGGTGTGGACGTCCCGCTCTGCTGGGGCTTGGCAAGGGCGTCCACCGGATCTAATCGGAAACTTAAAGTTTCTATCTCTATTTACTAGAACTTCTTTCATGGCCCAACTTTGTGCAACAAATCTTCCTCGTGTCATGTCGGGGTCGATAAGGCTTATGCTGTCAGTGGTCCTTATAAACCCAACAACAACAACACAAGGTAAATTTTACATGTTTTGTACTTTATTCAGACCCACAGTTAGTTACTTATCTTGAACCAGTGTGACCGGGGACTGGAAGTATTCAGACCCACAGTTATCCATCTTGAACCAGTGTGACCGGGGACTGGAAGTATTCAGACCCACAGTTATCCATCTTGAACCAGTGTGACCGGGGACTGGAAGTATTCAGACCCACAGTTAGTTAACCATCTTATCCATTGTGCCCGGGGACTGGAAGTATCCAGACCCACAATTAGTTATCCATCTTGAACCAGTGTGACCAGGGACTGGAAATATTCACTCACAGTTAGTTATCCATCTTGAACCAGTGTGACCGGGGACTGGAAGTATCCAGACCCACAGTTAGTTATCCATCTTGAACCAGTGTGACCGGGGACTGGAAGTATCCAGACCCACAGTTAGTTATCCATCTTGAACCAGTGTGCCCGGGGACTGGAAGTATCCAGACCCACAGTTAGTTATCCATCTTGAACCAGTGTGCCCGGGACTGGAAGTATCCAGACCCACAGTTAGTTATCCATCTTCAACCAGTGTGCCCGGTGACTGGAAGTATCCAGACCCACAGTTAGTTATTCATCCTGAACCAGTGTGACCGGGGACTGGAAATATTCAGACTCTCAGTTAGTTATCCATCTTCAAGCAGTGTGACTGGGGACTGGAAGTATTCACTCACAGTTAGTTATCCATCTTCAACCAGTGTGACTGGGGACTGGAAGTATCCAGACCCACAGTTAGTTACCCAGCTTCAGTTATCCTAAGTGAATGATTTCTTGGACATATATTAAGGGTAAACTTGTAAAGTGGTAATTATCATGCAGCGACATGGGGGGGTGGAGGGAGGGCCGGGGTGGAGGAAAGACAGGGGGAAGGGGTGTAATATGTTTAGTCTGGGGATGGTGAAGGATGACCTGTGATACTTATTGACAACTACTGGCTGGAATGTGCTTATTATTTTACGTTTTGCAACACGTACAGCACATGGAAAGTATGAAATTATTAATTTTTTGTGTAAATTGTTATTTTAAGAGATACAAGGATAATGGATATACAGTGGTCCCTCGACTATCGGTCATAATCCATTCCAGGAGCTAGACCTTAACTCAAATTACTTGAAACTCGAAACCTTATTTCCCATAAGAAATAATGTAAATACAATTAATCCGTTTCCACCCAAAAATATTCACAAAAAATTAATTTTGTGAAGATTAACTATACGTATACTTTTACATAAACAAAAACAATTATAATTACATATATAAAGTAATAAATTTATAATTAAACATTTAAAATAACATTTACTTACCTTTATTGAAGAGGCTTGCTGGCATCTGGAAGATAGGGAGGAGGACAGGGGGAGGGCTTAGTGTTTGGAAGGGGAATCCCCCTCCATAAGGACTTCAGGTATCAAAGCCCTGTCTGGGGTTACTTCCCATCTTGGTCTTTTAATGCCACTAGGACCAGCTTGAGAGTCACTGGACCCCTGCCTCGAGAAATAACTGTCAAGAGTGCTCTGTTTCTGGCACCTCTTTAACATTTTCCTGAAGTGGGACAAGATTCTGTCACTGAACATGCTGCAGATGTGGCTTGCTTCAGCTTGCTCAGGATGGTGTTTTTCAACAAATGTCTGCAACTTAGTCTACATAGAACACATTTCCTTAATCTCTGAAAAAGTTACTACCTCACCCTGTCCATCCTCCTCCTCTGAATCAATTTCCTTAAATATCATCTGATGCTGTTCCTGATGAAGCTCTTTCAGCTCTTCAGTGGTTAGGTCTACCCTGTGCTCCTCCACCAACTCTTCCACATCCTCACCACTCACCTCCAACCCCAGGGACTTTTCCAATTCCACAATAGAGTCCACAACAGGCACAGGGTCGTCAGGGTCAGGGTCGTCAGGGTCAGGGTCAGCCTCAAATCCTTCAAAATGCCTCTTTTCAACACAATCTGGCCACAGTGGTCTCCAAGCAGAGTTCAAAGTCCTGGAAGTCACTCCCTGCCAAGCTTTACCTATAAGGCCTATGCAATGGACGATGTTGAAGTGATCTTTCCAGAACTCTCTTAGGGTCAACTCGGTGTCTGAGGTCACTTCAAAGCACTTTTCAAACACTGCTTTGGTGTACAGTTTTTTGAAGTTAGAAATGACCTGCTGGTCCATGGGCTGGATGAGAGGAGTGGTGTTAGGAGGCAAGAACTTCACTGTGATTAAACTGTACTCATCAGACAAATAGTCTTTCAAGTTGTGAGGATGAGCAGGAGCATTGTCCAGTAGCAGGAGGCACTTGAGTGGCAATTTCTTTTCCAGGAGGTATTTCTTCAAACTGGGGCTAAACACTCCAGTGAGCCATTCCACGAAAATGTCCTTAGTGACTCATGCCTTGGTGTTAGCCTTCCAATACACACACACACCGACCGACCGACTTACTTGACTGACTTACTTGACTGACTTACTTGACTGACTTACTTGACTGACTTACTTGACTGACTTACTTGACTGACTTACTGGACTGACTTACTTGACTGACTTATTTGACTGACTTACTTGACTGACTGACTTGACTGAATGACTTGACTGACTTACTGAATGACTTGACTACATGACTTGACTGACTTACTGAATGACTTGTCTGACTTACTGAATGACTTGACTGACTTACTGAATGGCTTGACTGACTGAATGGCTTGACTGACAGACTGAATGGCTTGACTGACTGACTGAATGGCTTGACTGACTGACTGAATGGCTTGACTGACTTACTGAATGGCTTGACTGACTTACTGAATGACTTGACTGACTTACTGAATGACCTGATTGATTTACTGAATGACTTGACTGAGTTACTGTATGACTTGACTGACTTCTTGAATGACTTAGTGAATGACTTGACTGACTTATTGAATGATTACTTAAAGTTAGACACTCAGTACAACCATCGACTTCAGTACTAGAACTTCTACCATCCACCTCAGCCCAGTAGGGCCACAGCATAACTCTCCACTCTCTTTACAATCATCCACAAACACCAGCACCCACAATTTAACCCTTAAACTGTCCACA